>CAXARB010000331.1:45000-80000 GCA_963971165.1 Philopedon plagiatum
ATCCTCATCCTCATCCTCATCCTCATCCTCATCTTCATCCTCATCCTCTTCCTCTTCCTCATCCTCATCCTCATCCTCATCCTCATCCTCATCCTCATCCTCATCCTCATCCTCATCCTCATCCTCATCCTCATTCTCATTCTCATCCTCATCCTCATCCTCATCCTCATCCTCATCCTCATCCTCATCCTCATCCTCATCCTCATTCTCATCCTCATCCTCATCCTCATCCTCATCCTCATCCTCATCCTCATCCTCATCCTCATCCTCATCCTCATCCTCATCCTCATCCTCATCCTCATCCTCATCCTCATCCTCGTCCTCATCCTCATCCTCATCCTCATCCTCATCCTCATCCTCATCCTCATCCTCATCCTCATCCTCATCCTCATCCTCATCTTCATCCTCATCCTCATCCTCATCCTCATCCTCATCCTCATCCTCATTCTCATCCTCATCTTCCTCCTCCTCCTCCTCCTCCTCCTCCTAATCATCCTCATCCTCATCCTCATCCTCATCCTCATCCTCATCCTCATCCTCATCCTCATCCTCACTCTCATCCTCATCCTCATCCTCATCCTCATCCTCATCCTCATCCTCATCCTCATCCTCATCCTCATCCTCATCCTCCTCCTCATCCTCATCCTAATCCTCATCCTCATCCTCATCCCCCTCCCAATCCTCATCCTCATCCTCTTCCTCTTCCTCTTCCTCTTCCTCTTCCTCTTCCTCTTCCTCTTCCTCTTCCTCTTCCTCTTCCTCTTCCTCTTCCTCTTCCTCTTCCTCTTCCTCTTCCTCTTCCTCTTCCTCTTCCTCTTCCTCTTCCTCTTCCTCATCCTCATCCTCATCCTCATCCTCATCCTCCTCCTCATTCTCATCCTCATCCACATCCTCATCCTCATCCTCATCCTCATCCTCATCCTCATCCTCATCCTCATCCTCATCCTCATCCTCATCCTCATCCTCATCCTCATCCTCATCCTCATCCTCATCCTCATCCGCATCCTCATCCGCATCCTCATCCTCATCCTCATCCTCAACCTCATCCTCATCCTCATCCTCATCCTCATCCTCATCCTCATCCTCATCCTCATCCTCATCCTCATCCTCATCCTCATCCTAATCCTCATCCTCATCCTCATCCTCATCCTCATCTTCATCCTCATCCTCTTCCTCTTCCTCATCCTCATCCTCATCCTCATCCTCATCCTCATCCTCATCCTCATCCTCATCCTCATCCTCATCCTCATCCTCATCCTCATTCTCATTCTCATCCTCATCCTCATCCTCATCCTCATCCTCATCCTCATCCTCGTCCTCATCCTCATCCTCATCCTCATCCTCATCCTCATCCTCATCCTCATACTCATCGTCATCCTCATCCTCATCCTCATCCTCATCCTCATCCTCATCCTCATCCTCATCCTCATCCTCATCCTCATCCTCATCCTCATCCTCGTCCTCATCCTCATCCTCATCCTCATCCTCATCCTCATCCTCATCCTCATCCTCATCCTCATCCTCATCCTCATCCTCATCTTCATCCTCATCCTCATCCTCATCCTCATCCTCATCCTCATCCTCATTCTCATCCTCATCTTCCTCCTCCTCCTCCTCCTCCTCCTCCTCCTCCTAATCATCCTCATCCTCATCCTCATCCTCATCCTCACTCTCATCCTCATCCTCATCCTCATCCTCATCCTCATCCTCATCCTCATCCTCATCCTCATCCTCATCCTCCTCCTCATCCTCATCCTAATCCTCATCCTCATCCTCATCCCCCTCCCAATCCTCATCCTCATCCTCTTCCTCTTCCTCTTCCTCTTCCTCTTCCTCTTCCTCTTCCTCTTCCTCTTCCTCTTCCTCTTCCTCTTCCTCTTCCTCTTCCTCTTCCTCTTCCTCTTCCTCTTCCTCTTCCTCTTCCTCTTCCTCTTCCTCTTCCTCATCCTCATCCTCATCCTCATCCTCATCCTCCTCCTCATTCTCATCCTCATCCACATCCTCATCCTCACCCTCATCCTCATCCTCATCCTAATCCTCATCCTCTTCCTCTTCCTCTTCCTCTTCCTCTTCCTTTTCCTCTTCCTCTTCCTCTTCCTCTTCCTCTTCCTCTTCCTCTTCCTCTTCCTCTTCCTCTTCCTCTTCCTCTTCTTCTTCCTCTTCCTCTACCTCTTCCTCTTCCTCTTCCTCATCCTCATCCTCATCCTCCTCCTCATTCTCATCCTCATCCTCATCCTCATCCTCATCCTCATCCTCATCCTCATCCTCATCCTCATCCTAATCCTCATCCTCATCCTCATCCTCATCCTCATCCTCATCCTCATCCTCATCCTCATCCTTATCCTCATCCTCATCCTCATCTTCATCCTCATCCTCATCCTCATCCGCATCCTCATCCTTCCTCATCCTCATCCTCATCCTCATCTTCATCTTCATCTTCATCTTCATCTTCATCTTCATCCTCATCCTCATCCTCATCCTCATCCTCATCCTCATCCTCATCCTCACGTTAAAACACCGGAACTGTTTCGCTGTGTATTTGTTTGTACAGACACGGTGCGGCGTCCAAGAACCGTTGGTAGAAAAATTTTGCGCTTCAAATTGAGCAAAGACATTCCTCATCCTCATCCTCATCGTCATCCTCATCCTCATCCTCATCCTCATCCTCGTCCTCGTCCTCGTCCTCGTCCTCGTCCTCGTCCTCGTCCTCGTCCTCGTCCTCGTCCTCATCCTCATCCTCATCCTCATCCTCATCCTCATCCTCATCCCCATCCTCATCCTCATCCTCATCCTCATCCTCATCCTCATCCTCATCCTCATCTTCATCTTCATCTTCATCCTCATCCTCATCCTAATCCTCATCCTCATCCTCATCCTCATCCTCATCCTCATCCTCATCCTCATCCTCATCCTCATCCTCATCCTCATCCTCATCCTCATCCTCATCCTCATCCTCATCCTCATCCTCATCCTCATCCTCATCCTCATCCTCATCCTCATCCTCATCCTCATCCTCATCCTCATCCTCATCCTCATTCTCATCCTCATCCCATCCTCATCCTCATCCTCATCCTCATCCTCATCCTCATCCTCATCCTCATCGTCATCGTCATCCTCATCATCATCCTCATCCTCATCCTCATTCTCATCCTCATCCTCATCCTCATCCTCATCCTCATCCTCATCCTCATCCTCATCCTCATCCTCATCCTCATCCTCATCCTCATCCTCATCCTCATCCTCATCCTCATCTTCATCCTCATCCTCAGCCTCATCCTCATCCTCATCCTCATCCTCATCCTCATCCTCGTCCTCATCCTCATACTCATCCTCATCCTCATCCTCATCCTCATCCTCATTCTCATCCTCATCCTCATCCTCATCCTCATCCTCATCCTCATCTTCCTCCTCATCTCCATCCTCATCCTAATCCTCATCCTCATCCTCATCCTCATCCTCATCCTCATCCTCATCCTCACCCTCATCCTCATCCTCATCCTCATCCTCATCCTCATCCCATCCTCATCCTCATCCTCATCCTCATCCTCATCCTCATCCTCATCCTCATTCTCATCATCATCCTCATGCTCATCTTCATCCTCATCCTCATCCTCATCCTCATCCTTATCCTCATCCTCATCCTCATCCTCATCCTCATCCTCATCCTCATCCTCATCCTCATCCTCATCGTCATCCTCATACTCATCGTCATCCTCATCCTCATCCTCATCCTCATCCTCATCCTCATCCTCATCCTCATCCTCATCCTCATCCTCGTCCTCATCCTCATCCTCATCCTCATCCTCATCCTCATCCTCATCCTCATCCTCATCCTCATCCTCATCCTCATCCTCATCCTCATCCTCATCCTCATCCTCATTCTCTTCCTCATCCGCATCCTCATCCTCATCCTCATCCTCATCCTCATCCTCATCCTCATCCTCATCCTCATCCTCATCCTCAAGCTCATCCTCATCCTCATCCTCATCCTCATCCTCATCCTCATCCTCATCCTCACCCTCACCCTCATCCTCATCCTCATCCTCATCCTCATCCTCACCCTCATCCTCACCCTCATCCTCATCCTCATGCTCATCCTCATCCTCATCCTCATCCTCATCCTCATCCTGATCCTCATCCTCATCCTCTTCCTCATCCTCATCCTCATCCTCATCCTCATCCTCATCCTCATCCTCATCCTCATCCTCATCCTCATCCTCATCCTCATCCTCATCCTCATCCTCATCCGCATCCTCATCCTCATCCTCATCCTCAACCTCATCCTCATCCTCATCCTCATCCTCATCCTCATCCTCATCCTCATCCTCATCCTCATCCTCATCCTCATCCTCATCCTCATCCTCATCCTAATCCTCATCCTCATCCTCATCCTCATCCTCATCCTCATCCTCATCCTCATCCTCTTCCTCTTCCTCATCCTCATCCTCATCCTCATCCTCATCCTCATCCTCATCCTCATCCTCATCCTCATCCTCATCCTCATCCTCATTCTCATTCTCATCCTCATCCTCATCCTCATCCTCATCCTCATCCTCATCCTCATCCTCATCCTCATCCTCATCCTCATCCTCATCCTCATCCTCATCCTCATCGTCATCCTCATACTCATCGTCATCCTCATCCTCATCCTCATCCTCATCCTCATCCTCATCCTCATCCTCATCCTCATCCTCATCCTCATCCTCATCCTCGTCCTCATCCTCATCCTCATCCTCATCCTCATCCTCATCCTCATCCTCATCCTCATCCTCATCCTCATCCTCATCCTCATCTTCATCCTCATCCTCATCCTCATCCTCATCCTCATCCTCATCCTCATTCTCATCCTCATCTTCCTCCTCCTCCTCCTCCTCCTAATCATCCTCATCCTCATCCTCATCCTCATCCTCATCCTCATCCTCATCCTCATCCTCATCCTCATCCTCACTCTCATCCTCATCCTCATCCTCATCCTCATCCTCATCCTCATCCTCATCCTCATCCTCATCCTCATCCTCCTCCTCATCCTCATCCTAATCCTCATCCTCATCCTCATCCCCCTCCCAATCCTCATCCTCATCCTCTTCCTCTTCCTCTTCCTCTTCCTCTTCCTCTTCCTCTTCCTCTTCCTCTTCCTCTTCCTCTTCCTCTTCCTCTTCCTCTTCCTCTTCCTCTTCCTCTTCCTCTTCCTCTTCCTCTTCCTCTTCCTCTTCCTCTTCCTCTTCCTCTTCCTCTTCCTCTTCCTCTTCCTCTTCCTCATCCTCATCCTCATCCTCATCCTCATCCTCCTCCTCATTCTCATCCTCATCCACATCCTCATCCTCATCCTCATCCTCATCCTCATCCTCATCCTCATCCTCACCCTCATCCTCATCCTCATCCTAATCCTCATCCTCTTCCTCTTCCTCTTCCTCTTCCTCTTCCTCTTCCTTTTCCTCTTCCTCTTCCTCTTCCTCTTCCTCTTCCTCTTCCTCTTCCTCTTCCTCTTCCTCTTCCTCTTCCTCTTCCTCTTCCTCTTCCTCTTCTTCTTCCTCTTCCTCTACCTCTTCCTCTTCCTCTTCCTCATCCTCATCCTCATCCTCCTCCTCATTCTCATCCTCATCCTCATCCTCATCCTCATCCTCATCCTCATCCTCATCCTCATCCTCATCCTAATCCTCATCCTCATCCTCATCCTCATCCTCATCCTCATCCTCATCCTCATCCTCATCCTCATCCTTATCCTCATCCTCATCCTCATCTTCATCCTCATCCTCATCCTCATCCGCATCCTCATCCTTCCTCATCCTCATCCTCATCCTCATCTTCATCTTCACCTTCATCTTCATCTTCATCCTCATCCTCATCCTCATCCTCATCCTCATCCTCATCCTCATCCTCACGTTAAAACACTGGAACTGTTTCGCTGTGTATTTGTTTGTACAGACACGGTGCGGCGTCCAAGAACCGTTGGTAGAAAAATTTTGCGCTTCAAATTGAGCAAAGACATTCCTCATCCTCATCCTCATCGTCATCCTCATCCTCATCCTCATCCTCATCCTCATCCTCGTCCTCGTCCTCGTCCTCGTCCTCGTCCTCGTCCTCGTCCTCGTCCTCGTCCTCGTCCTCGTCCTCGTCCTCGTCCTCGTCCTCGTTCTCATCCTCATCCTCATCCTCATCCTCATCCTCATCCTCATCCTCATCCTCATCCTCATCCTCATCCTCATCCTCATCCTCATCTTCATCTTCATCTTCATCCTCATCCTCATCCTCATCCTAATCCTCATCCTCATCCTCATCCTCATCCTCATCCTCATCCTCATCCTCATCCTCATCCTCATCCTCATCCTCATCCTCATCCTCATCCTCATCCTCATCCTCATCCTCATCCTCATCCTCATCCTCATCCTCATCCTCATCCTCATCCTCATCCTCATCCTCATCCTCATCCTCATCCTCATCCTCATCCTCATCCTCATCCTCATCCCATCCTCATCCTCATCCTCATCCTCATCCTCATCCTCATCGTCATCGTCATCCTCATCATCATCCTCATCCTCATCCTCATTCTCATCCTCATCCTCATCCTCATCCTCATCCTCATCCTCATCCTCATCCTCATCCTCATCCTCATCCTCATCCTCATCCTCATCCTCATCCTCATCCTCATCCTCATCCTCATCTTCATCCTCATCCTCAGCCTCATCCTCATCCTCATCCTCATCCTCATCCTCATCCTCGTCCTCATCCTCATACTCATCCTCATCCTCATCCTCATCCTCATCCTCATCCTCATCCTCATCCTCATCCTCATCCTCATCCTCATCCTCATCCTCATCCTCATCCTCATCCTCATCCTCATCCTCATCCTCATCTTCATCCTCATCCTCAGCCTCATCCTCATCCTCATCCTCATCCTCATCCTCATCCTCGTCCTCATCTTCATACTCATCCTCATTCTCATCCTCATCCTCATCCTCATCCTCATCCTCATCCTCATCTTCCTCCTCATCTCCATCCTCATCCTAATCCTCATCCTCATCCTCATCCTCATCCTCATCCTCATCCTCATCCTCACCCTCATCCTCATCCTCATCCTCATCCTCATCCTCATCCTCATCCCATCCTCATCCTCATCCTCATCCTCATCCTCATCCTCATCCTCATCCTCATCCTCATTCTCATCATCATCCTCATGCTCATCTTCATCCTCATCCTCATCCTCATCCTCATCCTCATCCTTATCCTCATCCTCATCCTCATCCTAATCCTCATCCTCATCCTCATCCTCATCCTCATCCTCATCTTCATCCTCATCCTCAGCCTCATCCTCATCCTCATCCTCTAACGTTGCGGTGGTATTGATCTGGCGACGAGACAAAGAATATCTTTACGGCGCGATTAAATCCGTCCCTACATCGCTCCCTAGACGCATTACAATTGATTAGTATTAAACGTTTGCGTAAAAAGAACTGGCTATCGAAGAGAATAGCGGCCCAAAAATTTACCTTTTCTTCTTGTGGCCGTTCTTGGTTGTCCGAAATGCTAATGTTCATGTCGCGACAGCAATAGGCGTGGGCGTATTCTCTTTTTATTACCTCTGTGAATGTTTCTTCGTCATATAAATAGTATTCCACTCCAACGTCCGATTTGTCGATGATTGCGTGTGCAACGCGTTCCGGAAAACACAAACACAGTTGACAAATTTCTCGCCGACCCGTAAATGCATTTATTACAAAACATGTTTGGACATTGTTGTATTGCCTGAGAACTAACAGCTCTTGGAACCCCTGAATTCGTAGTGCATGTACAATATCATTCGTAATGCACTCCACCTGCGTGTCAATCGACGTTTTAAAAATACTATCTATAGGGTAATTACACATGGAACAACTATCGCCCGGTATTGTGTGCTTCACATTAATAAGATTTGATTGGCTAATGGCGTCGAATTCATCACCCCAAAATTCCTGGATGGCTATCGAACTGGAACACGTTTTAACTTTGTCCAAGGAAGCAGTTCAGCTTGATACTGAAGGATTGTACGGCGATTCCGCTCTTAACTTGCGAGAAGCTGCCAGCATTCTGGTTTCTTACACAAACGCGAATCTAGATCCAAGGGAGAAGGAATTTGGAACCAAAGTGAAAGCCTTGGTCGGATGGTTGGTGTCGCGTGCAATTCAAAACAATAGCGCAAAACAATTGGCCCCGAGTTATCTTTCATTCAAAAGTTACAAAGAGTATATCGATAAAGCTATCAAGGATATGTCAACGGACGATGAAGAAGAGGACAAGGCATCGTTTACAGTACGCGAGCCAAGGGACATTAAAGTGCCCAACTTTTGGGATTCACACGGTCAAGAAGAAATTCGCGATCTAATCGCAAGTTTGTTCGCTTCCAACAATACATTTAATCTAATGATGGGAACGGGAAAAACATTTATGGCCGCGTCTATAGCCTAATCGTACAATTTACTATTGTAGAAGTAAATAGTGCCAGCTTATTGTCGGTTCGGAGTTTGCTCGTAAGAGCGTGCAACCGGGTCGTTCGGTTCTCATCTTTTTCGACGAAGCCGAGGCTCTTCTTTCAACACGCGAAGATAGTCCCATTGTAACTAATCCGGTAACAGAATTTACGATTGGAATGGAAAATGACATTAACGATGGCGTCTACTTTTTCTTTACGACAAATTTATTAAGTCGTATTGAGCCCGCTATTAAAATGCGTTGTTGCGGATTGTTTCTGGGCTATCCCAAGACTCCCGAAGCCATCGCCTCGCTATATCGTGACAATTTGGCGCGTTATCAAAACACCGTCACGGAGGAGACGTTGGAAAAATTAGCAGGAGCCAAGAAACTTCTTTCGCCCAGTGCCATTGCAGATATAGTTAAACTGGCTTTCATTATTGCCAATAGAATTAGTGTAACCGATTGATTTAGTGAACGTAAACAACATTCGTACATAAAAGATACAAATGGTCCGTACACGTTTGCCGATGTGGCCCGCTTCTGAAACGCAATAATAGCCATAACTGATGAAAATTTACTAAACGCTTGGGAGATAACACCTGCTCTAATTACGGCCGAAGAACTTGAACGTTTTAAAGAGGATGCAAAAGAATTGCTGCAAATATAGTTTAGCCGATCGATTTATCTCGGGCTTAGAACTAATTTTTTGGCCCAGAACATTCAAAAATGCATTGATAACACGGCCTCGTTTAAAGATCAAAAAATGCAAATTGTCTGCATCCGTATAGACCGTTTGTTCTTGCAAGGGTATAAAAAAATGCATTGATGTGGGCCTCGTTTAAAATTCAAAAATGCATTGATAACGTGGCCTCGTTTAAAGCGCAATAATGCAAATTGTCTGCATTCTTATAGACCATTTGTTCTTGAAAGGGTGTACAAAAAATGCATTGTTAACGTGGGCCTCGTTTCAAATTCAAAAATGCATTGATAACGTGGCCTATTTTCCAATGCGACAATGCAAATTGTCTGCATTGTTATAGACCATTTGTTCTTGAAAGGGTATATAGTAGTATTATTAATAATAGTTTTTAACTACGATACACATTGTTGCTGTGTGTTGTTGCTCCGTTTTTGTGTTTTTTTTTGTGCGATATAAACGAACTTTTATAACTCAGCTTAGTACCGTTTTGTGCGTTGAAAATCTGTGAATTCGTCGATATATGGTTTGCTAATATTATATCAACTGCATCCCTGATAAACAATTAAAAGCAGTTGTGTTTTATTGTCTCGAATGGTATGAATTGAAGGGAAAAAGGGAAGGTGATAAGCCTTGTTGAATTTTTTGTTACTGAGATTTATCTTAATTGTGCTAAAATTCCATGTTTAGTGTAGGAGATTTTTACCATAAGGTGACTGATATTGCTGGTGCTGAAATCGTCTATTTAGTGCATAAGGTTTCTGGGTCCACTACAATCAATCTTCAATCTTGTCTTGTTGGCTTGCTTGACACTGTTTAGTGGATGCATTCCGAGGTGCACTGGGATTAACGGTGCGACGCTGAACTGAGTAGGCGTACGCATCGTACTCAGCGGTGTGCCGCTTTACCATCATTCGTTCCCCTTCTCTTTTCCACTAGTTTTTGTTTCATCCTTGCTTCGCCTCCTTTTCTGCTCTTTTCTTCTGACAATGTCTGCCTCGTTCAAATGCTGTAGGAAATCTCAAAACAACCTGATATGTATGGCATGTCTCGGTGTCTTTCATCCGAGTTGTTGCGAAAGATCCAATAATCACAAGGTTATTAACAAGAATATCAGGTTTGTGTCGACTCATGACCTGAGTCTTCTGCTGAGGGTGTACTGGACAGAACCGGGGAGCTGTTGAATGTTATTCAAGAGCTCAGAACTGAACTTCACCTAAAGAATGAGCACTTGAAGCGCCTGAATAGGAACTCTGTGGTTTTCCAGGAGGATGCCTCGGAGGCCGAATCCAAATATCTTGCCGAGATTGAGAAACTGACACAGATTAATCTAAAACTCAGAAGCGAGCTCGAGAGGCTACTACCAAAAACCATGGAGAGAAACTTCAATACTTCTTACACCCAGACTACTGTAAATCTGAGAGACGCTTCTTGTCAAACCGAACTCACAAACACTGGCAAGCCTACCGAAACCCAAACCGAACCGACTGTTCTGGTCGATAGAGGTTCCCAGACCACGGCACTCTCCGGCGAAATCTCGGACAGATTGTATCACTGTTCCAACACTATACACTCCAACCTCCCGATTTTTTCTGATGTGAACGCGAGCAGTCGCCCACCAGACAGGGTTATCCTCTTGAACAAGAGCTCTCAGACCTCGAACTCCTCTAACGTTCTGTCCCTGGCTGAGGAACTGAATCAATGCTCTGATACTGCACATGCAGGTCCTTCTGATGGTACTCCGAGGAACCCAATTACCGGTTTCAACGATTCAACCCGAAAAGTTCATCAACTATTGATTATAGGCAATAGGTCCAATGTGATTGGTTGCGCATCACTCTTCAGAAGGTACGCCGACTCTCAATTTGACATCAACTGCCAATATGGTGAGCGACTTCGACTTGAGGATATTTTTGACCGATATTTTGACCTTGGCCGGCGCTTCACCATGAACGATTACGTTATCCTATTCTACGGCAACGACGATGCATTCTTGGGAAAGATTCTTAACAACAACTTAGTCAACCACATCCTTAATTGCTTTGCTCACACAAATTTAATTCTCGTCGGACCTCCTTATGCCGCCTCTAGACCAATTCTCAACAACTTTGTCTATGAATCGGGTCTGGTTGTTAAGCGGTCCCTTCACGATAGAACGAACGCTCCTGCAAAATTTCTCAGCTTCAACGATTTCTCTAGTGACTGCGAGCTCAACTACTATGGCAACCCCTCCTACAATGCTAAGACGAAGCTTATTGTGCACATTTGTACCAAAATACTCGCCGATCCAATCAACTCCGGTAACCTACCGGACCGTCTTGATGTTGGTCCAACCGAACATCCTGGGAACTCAGAACTCAATCATGACCCCGATGTTCCTGTTGAATGTCGCCGCTCGCCTGTCTCGTCACGGGTTTCGAATTTTGTTCAACCGACGAGCAGCCCCGCCAATTAGACACCTTCAGCGTGAATCACCAAAACGTGCGAGGGCTGACAACTAAGACGGATGAACTGAACATAGATAATATAACTGCTTACTTCCAAAATGTTAGAGGGCTTCGGACCAAGTTGGACGAATTTCTTAGGAATGCCCGATCATGCGATTTTGAAATTGTAGGATTGTGTGAGACATGGCTCAATTGCGATATTCACTCGTCTGAGGTATTTGACGACAGTTACACTGTCTTCCGCTATGACAGAAGATATGCCGAACTGAACAGCCAACGTGGTGGGGGCGTCCTAGTTGCAGTTAAAAAACCTTATTATGCTTCATTAGTGGAAAGTTCAGCTCAAGTCCATTATGAGGTTGTTTGGATTCAAGCAAAATTTGGTAACGCGAACTTTATCATTGGTTGTGTCTATTTTCCACCTAACTCCAGCATTCAATGCTATGCCTCATTTTGTGATACCTGTGAATCACTGAGAAATAGGTACGATAACTATAAATTTCTAATCTTTGGTGATTTCAATGTTCCGTCTATTGAATGGGAGCTGGAGGATGACACATTAGTTCCTCTAAAATTTACATCGCCTTGTGCAGAAACTCTGCTTGACTCAATGTACTTCTTGGAACTTCAGCAAATAAATGGATTGAAAAATAGTCTAAACAGAATTTTGGATCTTGTCTTTACGGAACCATCTCCGGGGGTCTCAGCTTCGTCCAGTTCTTTTCCTCTAACAAATATCGACGTTTATCATCCTGCACTTGAAATAAATTATGACATCCGTTGCATTACATATCTCACAAATAAAACCGAACTAAAGGTTTATCAGTTTTTCCAAGGAGATTATAATAACCTAAATCAATATTTTAATCAACTGGATTGGTCTTTCTTGTCTTCAGAAACTGACATAAACCGTATGGTCGGGATTTTTTACGAAAGATTATTCCAGGGCATAGACATGTATATTCCACAAAAAATTATTAAAGATCATAGATATCCAAAATGGTTTGATGCGCCGTTACGTAAACTAATTGGTCAAAAAAATAAACTGTATAATAAGTTTAAAAGGTCTGGTCAAAGCACGGATTATGATGCGTATTCCAGTGTACGTCGTGAAGTTAAGTACAGAACTGATATGTGTTACATGTTGTACGTAACACAAACTGAACATCTCATACCAGAAAATGTTAAGCATTTTTGGAGTTTTATAAACAACCTAAGGAAAGATTCCAGTCTGCCGAGTGTCATGAAATACCAAAACCAAGAATTAACGGATCCTGATCTTATAGCTGATGCCTTCTCCAATCATTTTCAATCATGTTATTCTGTATACAACAACGTAAATATAAGCGATACATGTCAAATTGAGTTTGCCAGCCTGCTGTCAACGCACTATTTTACTGTGGAGGAAGTTCTTGATAGATTAAAGAGTCTGGATACGTCCAAAGGTGGTGGTCCTGATGGAGTTCATCCTGTTTTGTTGAAGGGTTGCAGTTCATCCCTGGCTATGCCACTATGTTTGTTATTTCAAAGATCGTTTAACAGTGGCATTTTCCCGGACATCTGGAAGCATGCCAATTTAATTTCAATTTTTAAAAGTGGTGACAAAAGTGACGTAGAAAATTATCGCGGTATTTCCTTGCTTTCTATTATACCTAAAATTTTTGAGGCCATTATAAGCGATGAACTTTTCAATACTTATAGAAATTACATAATGGAGGAACAGCATGGATTTTTTGGAGGCCGATCGACGTCCACAAATCTGGCTGTCTATCATAACTTTCTGGTCTCCTCGGTGGAGGCGGGATGCCAAGTCGATGTCATTTACACCGATTTGTCAAAGGCGTTTGATACTGTTTGTCACAAGCTGCTCCTAAAAAAGCTCTATAATATTGGCGTTTGTGGAACTTACCTGGAATGGATTGCATCATACTTGACATTACAAAGTCAGCGCGTTACTGTATGTGGATCAGTATCCTGTGAAGTTTCCGTGACATCTGGAGTCCCTCAAGGGTCACATATCGGACCTATTTTGTTTGTTCTTTTTGTAAATGACGTCCATCATTGCTTTCAAAAATCTCGCTTTCTTTTGTATGCGGACGATCTAAAGTTGTACTCGGCTGTCTCACCTAAGTAGAGATAGATGGTATGTTCTGCATCCACACTGTGTGTAAATCGCATACGCAAACCCAAGCCGTCGATACCGAGTAAACGAGAGCAAACCCAACCGGTACCGAGCGAACCAGAGCAAACCCAACCCCGATATCGAACGCACTCACTCAAACCCAACCCGATACCGAACGCACCTAATCAAACCCAACTGTCAACTGTCATATGTCAACTGTCATCTGTCAACTGTCATCTGTCATATGTCATACGTCATCTGACACACTTTTGGGCGTTAGTTATTTTGGTCTTAACTACTTGGGCACTATCTATTTTGGGGACACTATCTATTCTTCTCCTTCTTCTTCTTCTTCTTTCTGCCGTTTTTATTTACGATGACGTCACAAACCTGTCCAAGGCGCGGATCGAACCCGCACACACCATGTGTATAATTTCGTATTATATACGTTTCCCAGCTATAGAACCAAGTACGCCACGGCACCTAGTTGAATAAATAAACCGGGAAAATGATATCTTCCGGGAGTTTGGACGTGACGTAGTAGGTATGTTTTATGTGTTTTTTGCGATATACAAATTAAAAAATACGTAACGTGTTCGGGGGCGTTGTCAGAAGACGTTTAAAAAAAGAATGGCGTTGATCGGCCCTTTGGTTCCGGAGAAAATAATAGTATTATGCTACTACATACATATAAAGCGTCGTGCGCATGGCACGTTTTTGCGACAAAAAAAATTTAAAAAATACGTCACGTGTTCGGGGACGTTGTCAGAAGGCGTTTAAAAAAAGAATGGTGTTGATCGGCCCTTTGGTTCCGGAGAAAATAATAGTGGTCCGGTTGGCGGTTGTGTTAGCGATAAGCAGTCTTAGACGCCAAAAAATAAGTAAATTTAAATTAAAAATTAACAAAAAATTCCCGATCATGATTGTAGGCTCGTACGAAAGCTCTCAGTGGCGTAGAAATTAAATATTTCAGTTACATGTATTAACATATAAAGTTCTGCTGAGTCTATCCGAGGTTGTCACTCAATGAGTGTAGGTGAGAAGCATGGGCTGGAGTCTAGGGAATGATTCTGTGATGTCAAAGTTGATTGTAGACCCGTACGAAAGCTCTCAGTGGCATAGAAAATAAACATTTCAATTACATGTATTAACATATAAAGTTCTGCTGAGTCTATCCGAGGTTGTCACTCAATGAGTGTAGGTGAGAAGCATGGACTGGAGTCTAGGGAATGATTCTGTGATGTCAAAGTTGATTGTAGACCCGTACGAAAGCTCTTAGTGGCGTAGAAATGAAATATGTCAGTTACATGTATTAAAACATAAAGTTCTGCCGAGTCTATCCGAGGTTGTCACTCAATGAGTGTAGGGTAAAAAAGTGTGTGATAGCCTGCAGAATGCCTCTGTGATTCCAAAGTTGATTGTAGACCCGTACGAAAGCTCTCAGTGGCGTAGAAATGAAATATTACTGTAACATGTATTAAAAAATACAGTGTTGTTGAGTCTATCCAAGGTTGTCTCTCATTGAGTGTAGGGTAAAAAAGTAGGCTAGAGCCTGCAGAATGCCTCTGTGATGAGACGTGACGTAGTAGGTATGTTGTATGTATTTTAGGTGGTTACTATAATAATAATAAAATAGTTTCTTTATATTTAACATACATCGCGTGTGCCAGCCGGTGCACTTGCAGCCGACGATATCGAGAACGACTCGTCGTCGGTTCCAGGTAGCCCTACACACGAAACGGTGTTGCTGTCGAGGGTCTTACCGCGTATACCACAATATTACATGCTAAAAAAAATTGCATCATCAGCGGAAAAAATTCCAGGTAAAGCGCGCTAAAATTGATCGACACGAGGCACGGTCAACCTGTGCACTCGCAGCCGGCGATACTTCTTATCACCATAATATTTACATCCGAGATAAACATATAAATGGAACTATGACCTTTAATATATCCCAAGTATCCGCTAGAACATCAGAAGGATGATATTTAGACTGTTTTGAGAATGTCTTTAGAACAGCATCCGAACAGCATCCGAACAGCATCCGGACACCATCCGGACAGCATCCGGACACCATCCGGACACCATCCGGACAGCATCCGGACACCATCCGGACACCATCCGGACACCATCCGGACACCATCCGGACAGCATCCGGACACCATCCGGACAGCATCCGGACAGCATCCGGACACCATCCGGACAGCATCCGGACACCATCCGGACAGCATCCGGACACCATCCGGACACCAATAGGGCTCTAATACCATCTTTCAGATAACGATTAAATAAACCCTGTTTCTAACAGCTTTGCTTATTGGAGATCTGATTCTCCACAAAGAGGTTACTAAAATACCACATAACTACAAAGAACGCAAACTTTTTATTTAATACATCTAGATACATTTCGATGGATAATTTTTCTAAGAGTTTTAAGTTTATCAGGAGCGTTGGAAAAGTATTGGTGTGTTGTGTTTGTTCTCTGGAATTGATTAAAAATATCCAACATTACTGCTGTCTCCATATCTGTACCCATACAAGGATCTTCTTTGTACACAAACTTCGTAGGGTCCACGGATGGCATTATATGTTTTATAACTTTGCGGGTGGGATCGTAAATTTCTCCTTCAAACACGTTCCAAAAATGAGCGTTGCCTCCTATTTCCCCATAGAAAATCTTTCCGCATTTTGGTTCTACATGTACATTATATTTTCTAGCAAGTTCCCAAACCATTAAAGTTGAAGGTAGACAGGCCCCATAATACAGGTTCCGACTGAATACTTCTTCAATGTTGTTAAGAATAATTTTTAATATTGCCGACATGTTAGTCGCGTGACGGCTGACAGTATACTAACCATTTCTTATAAGCTATTCTATTTAGATTACAATTTTCCTCTATACCCCTACCTTTTTCGTCTGCGTAGATTACAGTATGTAATAAGATTTACGAATCAAATATAAATTCTTCTTAGAATTGAATTACTCCAAGTTGTTCCCGTTCTTGTAAAATGTTCCAAATCTGGCTCCTGTTATTCTGGTTGCCAACCTGATTGGAGAATTCTAGCTTTTTTAGTCGTTCAACCAACTCGTTTACGTCATCATAGTCCGCAAATTCTTTGGGTTTTTCGATGAAGAACACTTATCGATTGATCAGTTGGTGTAATTATACTCTCAACAAACTTTTTATTTACAGCATCAGTGGCATCTGTCGGTGATTTCACGTTACAAAAATGATGATCTTGAATATTGTAATCACCATCTTTTGTAAGAGTAATCAAGTTGGGTGTTTGCGACACACGCAATCTTTTCTGATTAGACGAGCGGGGTAAGGAACGTCCAAACTTATTCATGATTACTGCGGTACTAAGACATAGTAGCTGTAAACAAACTTATTTATAGAATTCGATTACTCCAAGTTGCCCCAATTCCTGCAAAATGCTCCAAATCTCGTTCATGTTATTATTGTTACCAACCTCATTGGAAGCTTCCAATTTTTTTAAACGTTCAACTAACTCGTTGACGTCATCGTAGTACACAAATTCTTTGGGGTTTTCGTTGTATTCCATTAAGGCGGATCCTGATTTCGATGATTTTACTGATTGAGATCTCGTCTTTGAAGTAGTAGGAACACTCTTTGAATAAATGGCTGCAAGTAGTGGCCTCACAATTGTAGTATATTTACGCGACTTATTACCTTTAATTTGATCAGTCTCATTGAGGTATAAGTCTGTTCGTTTTAAAATATCGCCATAGTCTTTATCATCAGCCATGGTATTATATTTCGGGTCCTTTAAAAACAATAAATCGTACAAACCCACAGTTCCTTTGTACTTAACGGGACCTAGTTGAATATCACCGTTCTTCAAAAACTTGACGGGCTGTGTACCCAAATGCCAAGAATCAGTCGTCATATCATATTTCATGCCGTTTGAATCTATTTCAGTCGAGTTAAACCAAAATGTTTTCAAATACCCTTGTGCAATTTTAGGATATTGTTCGACAAAGCTGCTATACACCTCCGGTCGTCGAAGAGAAGCCTCAAACTCGGCTTTTAGATCTTGAACCGATTTATCTGCTAGGTCTTGTTGTGCTTCTTCAAACACATCATCGGAATTATCTCCATATCTGAACTCAGTAGCTGCGGAGGACGAGGACGTCGGTATCTTTACTTCCGGGGCTTGAGAGGAAGAGATCGCTGTAGGCTGCTCAAATTTTATCAACGGAGTTACATATTCACTCTTTTCTATTTGCATCTTACGTTTCTTAGCTTTTTACCGAAAGAAGCATCCACGAGCTTATTCAGAGGGGCTGTAATAGGTGTTAAGAATTTATTAAGAGCTTCATCGTCTTCACCCCGCTCTAACTTTAATGCCAAGAACATTTTTCGGATTGTTCGCGAAGCTCGGATAATTCGACGCTTAACGTTCTTATCACTCTGGTTAAAAGGAGTAGACATAACCACTCAACCACTCAACCACTCAACCGCTCAACCGCTCAACCACTCAACCGCTCAACCACTCAACCGCTCAACCGCTCAACCGCTCAACCACTCAACCACTCAACCGCTCAACCACTCAACCGCTCAACCGCTCAACCACTCAACCGCTCAACCGCTCAACCACTCAACCAATCAACTGCTCAACCACTCAACCGCTCAACCACTCAACCGCTGAACCACTCAACCGCTCAACCACTCAACCGCTGAACCACTCAACCGCTCAACCGCTCAACCGCTCAACCGCTCAACCACTCAACCGCTCAACCGCTCAACCGCTCAACCGTTCAACCGCAGACCTGTTTCTAGAGACTTGGTACATCCGACTTCTAGAACGACAAGTGTCACACTGAGCCTTGAGGGCTTAGGGTATGATATAAGTATCAAACTTGTTACGATATCGGCCTTTAGCAATATCATTGTCTTTTACCATTACTAGGAACCTATACCTATCTTTCCAACATTCGGAACAAATCTGCTTAAATGCATCGAATGCCATGTCTGTATTAACGTGATCGTTGTAGATATGCTTCAAGTTTAAGTCGTCCTGCTTAAATAAAATTAATACATTAGCATTATCCCGAATCAGCTGTTTAGGTATTTTCGAGTAAGTTTGCGATAAATAGAATGAATCAATTGCATGATGACGACCCATACAAAAATAATTACGTATTTTATCCTGCTTCTCACATGCTACGTCATCAAATATGAATACAGAGTTAGGTCGGGCACTGGAAGGATCTAGAACTTCATCGTTATCACTGTAACCGAAATAGCCTAAACGGGAATGTTTTAAGGCCCGTTGAAGAAAGTCGTACTTGTCTTGCTGCAGAGATTTTGAATACACGTACACATTCTCGAATTTTAAACCATTTTCATCAATCAAAAGACTAATCATTACATTGGTTTTGCCACAATTACTAGGACCACATATTAACGACCGAATTGTAGAAGGTAAAAGTTGACCATGTTTGCTACTTTGGGATTTGTCTTTCTTCATATCGCAATTATAAACTTGGATTTTGAGTTTCTGCTTCTCTTGACGCATCTCTATAAATAGTAGTCTGCACCCTGCCAGGACTTCATTACTAATGAAGACTCTGCAGGGTGCAGGTGTATTAAATACAGTTATCAACAAGCTCCCATTCGAGCTTCATTTGCCTGGTTATTCCTATTGTGGTCCGGGAACCAAACTTCAAGAGCGGCTGGCTCGAGGCGATCAACCGAAGAACAAATTGGATAGTGCTTGTCGCGATCACGATATCGAATACGCAAAGTCCAAAGAGTTGGAACAAAGACATCAAGCCGATCGAGTGTTGGAGGACCGAGCTTGGCAGCGAGTCAAGGCAAGCGATTCCAGTTTTGGAGAAAAAGCTTCAGCGTGGTTAGTAACTAACGCTATGAAGGTAAAACGCAAGTTGGGTGCTGGCAAGAAGAAGATGAAACCCCTATCATCAGTGGTCACTCTGCTTAAGAAACAATTTAAACATACGGGTGCTGGTGATGTTAGTAAGAAAAAAACTCTCAGTAAAATACTTAAAGCTGCACGAGTAACGGTTAAGAAGGTGGGAGGGCGTAAGAGGATCAACGTACCGCGGATAATACCATTACCGAAACAGGGTGGGTTCCTACCACTTATTCCCATATTTGCAGGACTTAGTGTCCTGGGAGCACTAAGCGGGGGCGCCGCGGGGATAGCGAAGGCCGTTAATGACGCTAAAAGTGCCAAGGATAAGTTAAAAGAATCAAAACGACACAACGGAACAATGGAAGCGATTGCATTTTAGAAAAAAGGGCAGCGGCCTGTATTTAAAGAAACACAAAACTGGCTATGGTTTGTTTTTACGTAAAATGTCAAAAAACTACCAATAAAGCTACCTGAAAAGCCGTTATCCGATCACGATATTAATTCGTATGTCACTCGATTAAAAATACCGAATTTTAGAGGAGTATTTATGCGAGACACTCTACCGAACGCACCTCTCAAAACAGAGTGTGGTGTTATTAATTTGGATCGGAACATAGGATTCGGGACACATTGGGTAGCTTACAAGAAACACGGTAATTTAGTTGTTTATTTCGATAGTTTTGACAACTTGAAACCGCCCAAGGAATTTGTCAAGTACATGAGAAATGTGAAGATATATTTTAATTTCGAACAGTATCAGGATTATGGAATGACAAATTGTGGACATCTTGCTCTAGCATTTCTCTACAATGAAACTTTATAAATGTAGGTGTTGATGCTTATAAACATCAGTCATGTCACAGACATTCACGTTAAAAGGTCGCTCTCACCGTCTTGAAGCATACTTTGTACCTCCCGTAGAGCTCGATTCGAGATTTGATTACTCTTTAGCATTAATTTCGCTAACTTGTCAAGTCAAATCCATCCGAAACGTAATGCCTTGGAGTTTTTACATAATAGTTCAGTCAATGACTCCTTTTATTTTTCTCCAACTGACATAGATGAAATTAAAAAGGTATTTACAGAAATCAAAAATAAAAGGGCTATTGGATGGGACGATGTATCTTTAAGAATATTTCTTGCTCTTCCGGATATAGCCCTAGGCACACTAGCTGAAGTAATAAATTTATCTTTTATTTCAGGGAATTTTCCAGCATGTTTGAAGGATGCCCGAGTTTTACCAATCTTCAAAGGGGGAGATCCTAATACTGTTTCAAATTTTAGGCCCATATCATTGCTTCCGACACTGGCAAAAATTATTGAAAAACTCGTCAAAAGACGTATTATTGATTTTTTGAACGCACATCACATTTTAAACAAATATCAGTTTGGGTTTCAGGCGCAAAGAAATACTAATGATGCAATTTTTTCTTTATTAAATGACCTCTATCTCCGGATTAATGATGGAGAGGTTGCCGCAGCAGTTTTCTGTGATCTCGCTAAAGCTTTTGATTGTGTGAATCACGGAATACTGCTCGGCAAGCTTCAAATATATGGTTTTAGGGGTAAGATCTTGGATTGGGTCAAATCATATTTGTCGGACCGTCAACAGTCTGTGATTTTTAACAATAATGTTTCTTCAAGTTTGGCAATTACTTCTGGGGTTCCACAAGGGTCTGTCCTTGGTCCTTTGCTCTTTTTAATATATATAAATGATTTGGCAACTTTAAATATATCCGGCTCATTTACTATGTTCGCCGATGACGCTACTATTTTATGGCATTCAAAATTTTCTGATCAGTTGGAGAACGATATTAATAGAGATCTGGTAAGGATTAAAGATTGGTGTAACTCAAATTTCCTTACACTTAACATTTCGAAGACAAATATTGTTTGTTTTAAGTGTCAATTGGATAATGTATTTCTGGATGTTGAGCGGATACATAATGTGGAATGCAATAGGTTTTTGGGGCTTTTTGTGGACGATAAATTAAAGTTTGGGCAACACATACTGCAACTGTCTAAGAAGCTTTCTAGGGGTTGTTATGCTTTAAGAGTAATAGCTCAGGAGTTGGATTTGTTAACAGCTAGGAATGTTTATTTTGCTCTAATAGCATCTCACTTACGTTATGGAATATCTTTCTGGGGAGCGTGTTCAAGAAACTTTTTTAATATGATTTTTATACTTCAAAAAAGAGCCTTGCGTTTTATGTTTAAAATTAAAAGAAGAGAATCATGTAAACCACTGTTTATACTTCATAAGTTGTTAACACTGCCATGTATTTTTATCCTAGAAACAGTCAGCCTTATTCACAAAAAATTTTGGCAAGAAATTCGAGCAAATCCAGTCTATTCTGTGCGTAATACACACACCGCAGCACTTCCCATTCCATCTTCTACTTTAGTTAAAAATTCTTTTGTTTATAATGGTAAAAAGGTATTTAATCACCTTCCTAAAGAGGTTAGAAAAATTACCTGTACAAGAAAATTTAAGAGAGAAGTTAAGCAAATACTTATTAACAAAGCCTATTACTCAATTTCAGAATTTTTTGATGAATCTTTTTAATATTTTTATCGTGGCTTTTAATTTACTATTAATTATTATACATATTTTTTAAAATTAATTGGTGGTTTAGTTGTAAAAGCGAAAGATAGTTTTAGGCTCCTTCAAGTGAATTTTACAATGTGCGCTTATTGGTGTATACTTATGTAGAGTGTCCATGTAATGACTTTTTTTTTATAATTTTAAGCATGCTTTGTCAATAAGATTTTCTTTCGACAATAAAGCTTTATTGATTTGATTTGATTTGATTTAGACACTTGGAACACAATCCCTAATATAGAAGAGAGACGAAACAAGTTTTATTACATTGTCAATAATCAGGAGGAGGAGAGATTATTGGAAATACCAACAGGATCCTATGAGTTGGGAGATATCGAGCAGTTTCTACAACGAAATCTCCTAGATCCTAGTGCTTCCACAGACGAAAGGAATAGCATCTTATCGCTGAAGTCCAATAACAATACGTTAATGTGCGAGTTAACCAGTGCCTACGACATAAACTTTAAACCAAAAGACAGCATTTCAAAGTTGTTGGGATTTTCGCCTCAACTGTTAAAGTCTGGTAAATTCCACGAATCAGACCAACCTGTGGATATTATACAAGTTGTTACTATTAGAGTCGAGTGTAACATCATTTCCGGTTCGTATTACACAAATAATCCCTCACATACTCTTTACGAATTTGCACCAACCGTCGATCCCGGCTACAGTATAAATATCGAGCCAAGGAATCTAATCTATTTACCTGTGAGCCAAAAAAGCATCTACAACATTACTCTCACGCTAGTAGACCAGGATTCTAGACCTATTAATTTTCGAGGCGAAGAAGTAGTCATTCGATTAGAACTTAGACGAAATGGTTCTAGTATTTAAAAGGTATTTAAGCACTAATACTTCAGCTAGCAGTTCATTCAGTGATCAGAAGTCGAAGGGATCACTCACGTTTTCAAATATAGTATATTTACAGTCTAGACGCAGTCACTACCGCTACCATGTCAGAAAAACTTCAAATCTTCAATCAAATCAGGAACGATGAGTCGGTTGTTCGCGAAGAATGGCACACTTATCACCCCTTTACCAACTCGTTTAATAACAATGACGAAATCGAGATTGTTATCAATCAGCAAGATGTCTTTTTGGATATGAATGAAGCTCAACTCTACATCGAGGGTGCGTTTAAGGTAGAAGCAGACGCTGCTGGTAAGACCGGTACTTGCGACCTAACCAATAATGCTGGCGCCTTTCTCTTTGACACCATTTCCTATGAAGTTAATGGCAAGGAGATTGAAAAGATTCGAGATCCCGGCATTGTTAACACGGTTAAAAATATGCTATGTTTAAATCAGCAAGAAAGCCGAGCTCTGGACATAGCTGGATGGAATTGGCCTAGTGGAATTGCTAAGACCTTGGACGAAACTTCTAAAGACTTTAATTTTCGTATGCCACTTTCAATATTGTTTGGCGTGTTTGCCGATTACCACAATGTATTAATGGGTAAACAGAAAATTAAACTAGTTCGTGCTCGTCATGATGACAACTGCTACAAGTCTTCTGGTACTAAGAAGGCAACAATAATCTTAAAAACGGTTGAGTTGAAAGTTAGACATATTTACCAGAGTGATGCAGTGAAATTGAGACTTTTGTATGAAATTGCAAAGAACAAACCGATATATATCCCGTTTAGAAACTGGGAAATACATGAACTGCCTGCTTTGAGAACGACAAAGCGTGATATTTGGACCGTTAAGACGATGTCTGAGAGAGCCCGATATGTTATTGTATTTTTTATGAAGAAGCGAAAAGATAACTTTGAAGCTGATTGTACCTACTTTGATAATTTGGACATCACCGACGTCAAGTTGCATTTAAATTCTGAAGTTTACCCCTATGAATCGTTAAACCTAAACTTTGCCAATAGACAGTTTACAGAAGCCTATCAGATGTATACGGACTTTCAAAAAACCTATTTGGGAAAACAACGGTGTGAACCGCTTTTGGATTTTGTCGCTTTCGCTAGTAGAACCCTCTTTGTTATTGACTGTTCCAAACAAAGTGAAGCCCTCAAGAGGAACACCATCGACGTGAAGTTGGAGTTTCAAAGTTCCGAAAACTTCTCAAATGAGTCACGTGCTTTCTGTATAATTATTCACGATCGAGTGCTTGAGTATCAGGCTTTAACAGGTCAAGTACGTGATGTGTTGTAGTCAGTTACTCTCCAGCCCTGTCACGATGAGGTTTGTTGTGGTTGACGTTCAAGGATTCCGCGTTCCAGAATTCCAAGCTAAAGAATTGTCTATTTACGATGGAAAGCAAATAAAGAACTATCTTTTTAAACCAGTTAAGCCCTTTTATGAGTTGTCCTATGATTGTCAGAAGCAAGCAATGTTTCTATATGGGAACCGACATGGCTTAAACTACAATTCCGGCGAAACCGACTACAATGAACTTTACCGCATTATCTACAACGATCTACAAGATGTTGATATCATCTATGTGAAGGGACATGTAAAGAAGGCCTTTTTACTTGAAACTTTTTCCACGATGAAATATTTTAAGAATATACCCGATATTGTTAATTTAGAATTTGCTAGGGATAGCGCTAATGTACCGAAATTATCTCTAAGTAAAACCACTTGCTCTTATCATGGTTTAGAATATTGTGCTTGTAGTGCTGAGAATTCAAAAATCTTGTATGCATATATTTATGATTTTTTGCCGAAATAAAGAAGTTAAATTGCATTACATGTTTAATTTTACCCTATATTAATAGAACCCCTTGAGAAATTTAGACAGTTAGACTCGAGCACATGACGAAGACAGTCGACTTGTCAGTTAAATTAGACGAGCATTTGAAAAAAATACGCAAGCTGAAAAGTGACATTACGTTTTACAAAGAAAAGACATCTTTGGTTAGGATATTTTTAAAACTTACCATTTAAACTTACCAATGGCTTCCTCCTCCTCTTCCAGCTGGGATAAGGTGTTTGAAGTTCCTTCTAGATGTCCCGATGTCCCAGTTCTTAAGACCAAGCCTAACCGAGTTTACGAGATTGATGACTTTATAACAGTCATTTTTGACACATCAGAAGTGGGACGCAAACAAGTAATTTTGGATACTATTGGTTATGGTAAACTTTATTTCTCCAGTGGCGAATTTGAAGAATTTCTAAGCACTTTTGATTGTTTCAATACCCATTGGGTGGATATAGTTATGATAATTGGACAGTGTACTTTAGTGTTTCATCGCAATGGCGATAAGAGAAGCCTCAAGTTTGAAGATGCCGCAACAGACAAGTATCTATTTAGATGGACGGAGAAGTTAATACACCTATTTGCAAAGCATATTTATGAATTGTATAAGCTTAATATACAAACAGTATTCTGTTACTAACTAGTACTCTGTTTATTTATTTTATTCCAACTAAGGAAATAAGACAACAATTTAAACACAAAAATTTTTTAATAAAGTGTAAAACATATAAAATAAATAGAAACATACAGTAAATGGAGTAAATTGGGGTAAAATAAATAAAATAATTAAATAAAGTGTAAAACATATAGTAAATAGAGTAAATTGGGGTAAAACAAATAAAATAATTAAATAAAGTGTAAAACATATAAAGTACATATAAACATACAGTAAATGGAGTAAATGGAGTAAATTGGGGTAAAATAAATACAATAATTAAATAAAGTGTAAAACATATAGTAAATAGAGTAAATTGGGGTAAAATAAATACAATAATTAAATAAAGTGTAAAACATATAGTAAATAGAGTAGATTGGGGTAAAATAAAAACAATAAATAAATAAAATAAATTACTAGCCTAATATCACAGCCTCTAAAGTCACACATTTAGCCACCGAAAGGGATTGATGGAAAGATAGCTGTCTGTGATCAGTCTTAGCTTATGGAATTTCCAATGATTCCTTATACTTTTCATAATCTCTATGACCCCAAGCAAGCGTGTTCTCCGAGTCACCGGGAATAAGATAACGCTTATCGTCCGCGTGTGATAGCGCTACTTTATTTTTCAGTTCGACATACATATCATGTAAATGCGAGCGGAAAGTATTCATCTGCCGATGAATGAGAGTTCCTTCTACGTCAACCGCCTCCCTATAATCATCCAGAGTTAGTTCTTTCTGCGTGACGTAGTCAGGAACCCCCTTAGCTTTTTTCGTCAACTCTCCCTCAACATTTAGACAATATGCTTTCGCCCCGGTGCCGTAGAAATCCCAAATGATTTTTCCTGCATACTCGTCTTTCATTTTACCCAAAATTGACCGGTTTACAGGAACATCATGTGGGTTATCTTGGGAGTAATTGGACGTATCGAACCTATCTAAATTTTCTCGCATGTCATGGTAGAAATTTTCAGTTGTAATTTTCAACACAAGGGAATCGGTGTCAGTGTAGAGTAATACCGCGTTGTTACCATATTTTGGCTTGATATACCCGTACAGAAAGTCATATATAATTGTCTTGGATATTTCCAAGATACTAAAACCTACGTAAATAGGTTTATTATATACGACTTTCTGTTTTTTCATCTGGATAGCTACCAGGTTCTCGCTGAAAATAGTACGGTCTTTAAAATAAGGTTTTGAAATTAACGCTTCGGCCCCCAACCTTCTACCAATATTTTCCCAATGAGAAACCAGCTTAACATCTACCCTTTTCTCTACATTTTCCATTGTTTTACCAAACACAGCATTGTTCATAAGTTTAAAGAAATCCTTCTCAAACTTATTTGTCGCTTTATTGCGCATTGCTGTGTTTAGATCTATATATTTCTTAAGCCATGGTGATTGGTCGAAACTTAATACGCGATGAATTTTTGTGAGCTTAAGCCCATGCTCTAAAGCCTGACGCAAATTTTGGCAATGAATTATATATTTACTTTTAGACTGGAAATTCGGAATTAATTTTTTGATATCTTTAAATTTGGATTCTGGAGAAGCAATGGATTGTGGGCAAAAGGGTAGTTCGTTGTGTAAATAATGCAACTGTTCCGGATATTCTAAATCTACCTCTAATACGTAGCCAGTTTTAGAATCATTCGCGACATTCATGTACTCTAAGTTTTGAATTTCGGTCTCATCTAACCACTTGAAATTCCCCGTTGGTAAATATTGTGACATGGCTGAACCATACAGGTTGGTAGCATCCAAATACATGATGTAGGAAGTAGGTTTGGAAGCGTCATAATGAGGTAGAAATTTATTGTTCGCAAAAGCTTTTCTAACGCTACACTGACTGACCCCGCCGCGAATACCGTGCTTAAAGAAGTGTACCATATCTAGATCTGTCAGTAACTCAAGCTTTACGTTCGTTGCCTTAAGGGCGGAATCTAGCGAAAGTCCTGGTGCGCTAAAATACTGCGCAGGATCGACGTGGTAAGTATCTAGGCACACGTCTCTAAAACTTTCAAAGACATCTGTTAATAATAAAACGTCGGATTTTAAATAAATATCTGAATATTCGCCTAAAGTTTTGCACTCAAATAAATTCCACACAGCCCAAGCACGCTTGTAATCCTCTTTGCTAATGTTTTCTTTCTTTAGTTGGTTGTAAAAGTCTTTATGCGATGGAAGCTCTGTATCGTTTAATTTCTCGAAACTGTCTACATAATTATATGGGAAAACACCCTTCTGCCGAATAAGCTGAAACTTATTTTCCTCCGCGAAATATTTTCTAACTTCCCGACATTGCTCTGGTTTTAAATTTTGACTAACTTTATCTAGACCGCTGGCCATGAAACGAAAACTGTCGAGGAAGCGTAATTTTAAAAATACCCGTCGTTGCTTGCCATCTTTGTTCTCGATGTTATCCACCAAAACATGTTTAGTAAATGATATATACTTTTCCTTGTTTTGGGGGATAACATCCAGCTTTTCTTCGTTGGCAGCCAATTCCTTGATAAACAGGTGGGAATCAAAATTGGACATATTATGGAAAAAGATAGGTATAAATTGAGGGATTTTGTAATTTAGGTTGCATACAGAGTGCGCAGGCCCCCGATATGCGCCATTTGCGTGATTGTGGTCGTGCACGCGATCGTTTAATGCTACATCAAATGGCTTTTCGCAGATATGACACAACGCAGCATTTTGATGCTCAATCTCTTGTGCCGCAGAAATAGGAATCATGGGTACTACTTCCTTCATAAAGCGATTATAGATTGATTTACAATCAGTCTCTAAGCGTTTTACGAATTCTTTGTGGGCATCCGGACCCCTATAACTTTGGTAAATCGAATGAGCATCATCAAAGTCACATTTGATGTAGTAACCGAAAGAGTACGGGACATGCTTATGCGTCTTCACAGTGTATGACGTATTGGGATCCTGCACATTTTCCTCTGTATCGATAGGTTCAAGGATAGTCTCGAAATCGGCATAAACAACGAAAGGCACCTTTAATTTCTTTTCAAACTTTGTAAATTTCAAAATATTCTCGGGAATCTCTTCGCCATATTTATTTTTTTTTAAATCTGTTGTTGGAACTTTAGCTAAAACGTGCCCGCAATCATGTTCTTGATGAGTCTTTAATTTTTGCTCTGAATAAAAATAAGATAAACAACCATCACATAAATACTTTGTACCGCAATGTGAGGATAACTGTCTTGAGATCAGGCGAGATAAACTTCTTATTAAGCAGTAATGACTATTACCATAATCATTACTGATTACTAACAAATTTACATGTCGCTCCCTATTACGAGAATTTGTAAAGTATAAGGGCCCCACGACTTCAATAATAATTTTACCATTGTCAAAAGCCCTTTCAAGTCCATAGACATTGATAGAAATATTATTGAGCCGCTCAAACTTTAATATATCGATAAGTTTAATCGGAAATTCCATACCTGTAAAGTCCAGCTCGTTTTCAAAAGGCAAATAGTTCGCGACTCTATTTGCATTTTGAGCTCGATCCAAAGGATGTAAGGCGGCTAGGACTGACCACATGAAACACTTTTCATCCGCGTTCTGGATGTTCAGAACAGCTTTCTTTGCTTCAATCTCCTTAGGCAGTGGAATGTAGGAGGATGGCTTTAGAGGCTTGATCTTGTTAATCCCTAATTCCAAGTGGAGGAGTTGTTGAAGCACCCACCCTGTAACAATAGAAACAGCAATTTAGTATTAAGTTTTTACAGTGTTAGAAAGTATGTTATTTTTGTTGTGAAAAAATACTTACCGCTGTCTTTTTCCTTGAATTCAGAATACTTCTTGTCAAGGATCACAGCAAACTGGTTGAACAATTCCTCCAAATCGGTTGCCTCGCTAACCATCACGTATTTGCTGTTAAACGACTTGACTTCATCTGTTTCTTTGGTCTGCAGAAAGAAGCGGCCAAAAAGCTCCAAACCGACTTTTAGGAGTTCGTACTGTTGTAAAATGCCCCCCACCAACTTGACAAATTTATCTCTTAGATTGTCGAGGTATCTCCTGATGTCGGTGGGGTCTTGGTTTGAAGAAAGTCGGTAGGTAGCAATTCGGCTTCTAAAGGACGTTTTCACGAGATCTACACCTTCCTCCTGCACCACGCAGCATTGTTCTCGGTGACGTTGGGTTCTTAGATGTCCCAGCCAGCGGTTGCTAGTGACATCTATCTGACATAGTGAACAGTGCTGCGTGACCGACGTCGATGGTTCTTGCACTAGGAAAAAATATTTAGTATAACTAAAAGACTAAAAACGAATTTACAACAGTCAAATATACAGTAAAATATATATAAACTTACCATCAGACGAGACAAGTCTTGCTTTTTTCGTTATGGGTGTTTGCGAGGGTTCAGCTGTCCGTTTTGGAGCTCTATGTTTTTCCCGTTGATGTTTCTGGAGCGCCATTTCCGAGGGGAGGATTATTCTACACGTCTCACATGCTTTTATCGCACGACTACAGTCTCCATGACGCTTAAGACTGTCCTTCCTGGAGAACGACCGGTTGCAGCGCTGACAGACAAACATTTTCTGTAAGAAACAATATAGTTGCGGATGAGGGTTGAGGTTAGCAGCGATTGATACTTTTTTTTAGATATTTCATAATATTACGCAATTATATTTTTCAGCCTTCTAGAACTATCGATTTGTGTGGCAGACGCATGAACAAATTATTATTCTTAGTATGGGGACTATTTCACTCCTTTTTAATTTTTTCTATAAGTAGAAGGCAAAACGGTCTAACTAAGTATCAGTTTTTACTAATAGACCTATAATATACAGATAGGCATATCTGTAATATTTTTAACACTGCTATACACATAAATAATAATTATTTGCTAAGCTACGACACGACAGATTTTTACTAGAGAATTGAAGTACTTTTTATTTGTTTCTTGATATAATACATATAAATGTACTTACCAAATAATATTACACAAATACACACACTTTATAACACAAGAAAAAACAAAACCAACGTATATTTTTTCCAGAATCGACTGCTCTGCACGAAACCTTGCTAACGACTGGTGAATAGACCAGCGTTTCTCACACTTGAAAGCGTCCCCAAGCGCGTCTACACAAAAAAAGTGAGCGGTGCATCGCCAACGCCCAGCAACAGCACAGTATACCTGCACAGCACAGGTGCCTCGTGTCGATCACTTTTAGCGCGCTTTACCTGGAAATTTTTCCGCTGATGATGCAATTTTTTTTAGCATGTAATATCGTGGTATACGTGACGAGGCTCACGACAGCAACGCCGTTTTGTGTGTAGGGCCACCTGGAACCGATGACGACGACGCGCCGTTCCCGATATCGCCGGCTGCGAATGCACAGGTTGACCGTGCCTTGTGTCGATCAATTTTAGCGCGCTTTGTCTGGTATTTTTCCGCTGATGACGCAATTTTTAAAGCATGTAATATTGTGGTATACGCGGTAAGACCCTCGACGGCAACACCGTCTCGTGTGTAGGACCACCTGGAGCCGTCGACGAGCCGTTCCCGATATCGTCGGCTGCTAGTGCACAGGCTGGCACACGTGATGCATGTTAAATATAAAGAAACTATTTTATTATTATTATTATAGTATCCACCTAAAATACATACAACATACCTACTACGTCACGTCTCATCACAGAGGCATTCTGCAGGCTCTAGCCCACTTTTTCACCCTACACTCATTGAGTGACAACCTCGGATAGACTCAGCAGAACTTTATATGTTAATACATGTTACAGTAATATTTAATTTCTACGCCACTGAGAGCTTCCGTACGGGTCTACAATCAACTTTGGCATTACGTGGGCATCCTACAGACTCTTGCCTACTTTTTTACCCTACACTCAATGAGAGACAACCTCGGATAGACTCAGCAGAACTTTAGTTTTAAATACATGTTACAGTAATATTTCATTTCTACGCCACTGAGAGCTTCCGTACGGGTCTACAATCAACTTTGGCATTACGTGGGCATTCTACAGACTCTTGCCCACTTATTCACCCTACACTCATTGAGTGACAACCTCGGATAGACTCAGCAGAACTTTATGTTTTAATACATGTAACTGACATATTTCATTTCTACGCCACTGAGAGCTTTCGGACGGGTCTACAATCAACTTTGACATCACAGAATCATTCCCTAGACTCCAGCCCATGTTTCTCACCTACACTCATTGAGTGACAACCTCGGATAGACTCAGCAGAACTTTATATGTTAATACATGTAATTGAAATGTTTATTTTCTACGCCACTGAGAGCTTCCGTACGGGTCTACAATCAACTTTGGCATTACGGGGACATTCACCAGACTCCAGCTCATGCTTTTCACCTACACTCAATGAGAGACAACCTCGGATAGACTCAGCAGCCTTCATTTTCCATTTTAATGTTACAGTCATATTTATTTTCTACGCCACTGAGAGCTTCCGTAGGAGTCTGCAATCATGATCGGGATTTTTTGGTAATTTTTAATTTAAATTTCTAAATATATAGCACAATTTTGTCAGATCTAATGCGCTCGTATCAATCTCCTAATTAGACTGCTTATCGCTGCTGCTACTCGGTATTCCTCGGTGGCTTTCGGCCCGGTTAGTTCGAAACTTGACCAGCGAGCGTTAGTGAGAGGGCGCTGTGAGTATGCTGGCGTAGTTCAAAGATTGGCCAGCGATCGTTAGTGAGGGGGCGCTGTGAGCGTGCTGACAATACTGGCACTGCTGGCAGCTATTTTGTACTCTCACCAAAGTCGAGGCGAAAAAAATCTATTTTGCGATTTTTTCTCCGCGTCCCCAGTTAGAGTGTAAAATTGCTGCCAGTACTGCCAGCATTCTGACCATGCGCAGTACGCGTTATATGTATGTAGTAGCATAATACTATTATTTTCTCCGGAACCAAAGGGCCGATCATCGCCATTCTTTTTTTAAACGCCTTCTGACAACGTCCCCGAACACGTGACGTATTTTTTAAATTTTTATATCGCAACAACGTGCCATGCGCACGACGCTTTATATGTATGTAGTAGCATAATACTATTATTTTCTCCGGAACCAAAGGGCCGATCAACACCATTCTTTTTTTAAACGCCTTCTGTCAACGCTCCCGAACACGTGACGTATTTTTTAATTTTTTATATCGCAACAACGTGCCATGCGCACGACGCTTTATATGTATGTAGCAGCATAATACTATTATTTTCTCGGGAACAAAAGGGCCGATCGACGCCATTCTTTTTTTAAACGTCTTCTGACAACGCCCCCGAACACGTGACGTATTTTTTAATTTGTATGTCGCAAAAAACACATAAAACATACCTACTACGTCACGTCCAAACTCCCGGAAGGTATCATTTTCCATGTTTATTTATTCAACTAGGTACCGTGGCGTACTTGGTTCTATAGCTGGGAAACGTATATAATACGAAATTATACACATGTTGTGTGCGGGTTCGATCCGCGCCTTTGACAGAAAACTTTTTTCAGTGCATATGCGACTTACGAAATAAATACATTTAATTAGGATTAATGAAAAAGTTTGTGACGTCATCGTGAACAAAAACGGCAGAAAGACGAAGAAGAATAGATAGTGCCCCCAAATAGATAGTGCCCAAGTAGTTAAGACCAAAGTAACCAACGCCCAAGAGTGTGACAGATGATATATGACAGTTGACATATGACATATGACAGTTGACAGTTGGGTTTGATTAGGTGCGTTCGGTATCGGGTTGGGTTTGATTGGGTGCGTTCGGTATCGAGAGTTGGGTTTGCTCTGGTTCGCTCGGTACCGGTTGGGTTTGCTCTGGTTTACTCGGTATCGACGGCTTGGGTTTGCGTATGCGATTTACACACAGTGTGGATGCAGAACATACCATCTATCTCTACTCACCTAATGAGATGTGTTTGCAAGCTGACCTTAATAGTTTTATGGAGTGGTGTAATAGTAACTACCTGAAGCTTAACGTAAAAAAGTGTAAGGTTTTAAAATTTTTCAAGTGTAACAATCCGCAAAATCAGACTTATTCCATTAATAATGTTAACCTGGAAGAGGTGTCCTATTTTAACGATCTTGGTGTGATTTTCGACAGTAGCCTTTCATTCACCCTGCATATAGACAGTATAATACTTAAAGGTTTTAGGATGTTGGGTTTTATAAAACGACATACAAGACATATCTATGATACCAAGGCGCTGACTGCTCTTTACAACTGCTTGGTCCGCAGTATATTGGAGTATTGTTCTATGATATGGAACCCCTACTACCAGTATCATATCACTAGACTAGAAAGAGTTCAAAATAAATTTACGAAATATCTGCTGTTCAAATATAATTTTCCATACAATAATATTCCTTATGAAACTAGAATTCTTTTATGCGGTCTTCAATCCTTACAATACCGAAGACAAAGAGCCCTTATGATTTTTCTTCATAAGCTGCTTAACGGTTCAGTGGAATGCAGGGGCTTACTTGAAGCTATTTTGTTTCGCGTACCATTGCGGAGAACCAGGCAGGTGCAGTTATTTCATAATCAGAACTAACTACGGTCGCAGTGCTTTCATCGAGAGGCTGTTATACAACTATAATAGACATTTTTTAAATTGTGACATTTTTGCCATAAATCTTTCGGTATTAAAGAGAGATTTACTTTTATATTTTAATTCTTAATATTTATAATGTGTTGTACCATTTAGACGTAAGTTCTGTAGTGTACTGTTTGAATAAATAAATAAAATGCAAGTTCAAAAATGCACTTTTCATTTTGCCGCTGCAATCGTAGTCCAATTCGCACTCTCCATTAGGGTTCTGTTGAAAAATTCCAGTCTCAACTTGTACGGCAAATAATTAGTTGCGTTCGTAGGAAGCCACGTAAAAAACAATGGAACTGTTTCGCTGTGTATTTGTTTGTACAGACACGGCGTCCAAGAACCGTTAGTGGAAAAATTTTGCGCTTCAAATTGAACAAAGACATTCCTCATCCTCATCCTCATCCTCATCCTCATCCTCATCCTCATCTTCATCCTCATCCTCATCCTCATCCTCATCCTCATCCTCACCCTCATCCTCATCCTCATCCTCATCCTCATCCTCATCCTCATCCTCATCCTCATCCTCATCCTCATCCTCATCCTCATCCTCATCCTCATCCTCATCCTCATCCTCATCCTCATCCTCATCCTCATCCCCATCCTCATCCTCATCCTCATCCTCATCCTCATCCTCATGCTCATCCCCATCCTCATCCTCATCCTCATCCTCATCCTCATCCTCATCCTCATCCTCATCCTCATCCCCTTCCTCATAATCATCCTCATCCTCATCCTCATCCTCATCCTCATCCTCATCCTCATCCTCATCCTCATCCTCATCCTCATCCTCATCC
>CAXARB010000331.1:90000-100000 GCA_963971165.1 Philopedon plagiatum
ATCCTCATCCTCATCCTAATCCTCATCCTCCTCCTGATCTTCATCCTAATCCTCATCCTCATCCCCATCCTCATCCTCATCCTCATCCTCTTCCTCTTCCTCTTCCTCTTCCTCATCCTCCTCCTCATCCTCATCCTAATCCTCATCCTCATCCCCATCCTCATCCTCATCCTCTTCCTCTTCCTCATCCTCATCCTCATCCTCATCCTCATCCTCATCCTCATCCTCATCCTCATCCTCATCCTCATCCTCATCCTCATCCTCATCCTCATTCTCATCCTCATCCTAATCCTCATCCTCATCCTCATCCTCATCCTCATCCTCATCCTCATCCTCATCTTCCTCCTCATCTCCATCCTCATCCTAATCCTCATCCTCACCCTCATCCTCATCCTCACCCTCATTCTCATCCTCATCCTCATCCTCATCCTCATTCTGATCCTCATCCTCATCCTCATCCTCATCCTCATCCTCATCCTCATCCTCATCGTCATCGTCATCGTCATCCTCATCCTCATCCTCATCCTCATCCTCATCCTCATCCTCATCCTCACCCTCATCCTCATCCTCATCCTCATCCTCATCCTCATCCTCATCCTCATCCTCATCCTCATCCTCATCCTCATCCTCATCCTCATCCTCATCCTCATCCTCATCCTCATCCTCATCCTCATCCTCATCCTCATCCTCATCCTCATCCTCATCCTCATTCTCATCCTCATCCTCATCCTCATCCTCACCCTCATCCTCATCCTCATCCTCATCCTCATCCTCATCCTCATCCTCATCCTCATCCTCATCCTCATCCTCATTCTCATTCTCATCCTCATCCTCATCCTCATCCTCATCCTCGTCCTCGTCCTCATCCTCATCCTCATCCTCATCCTCATCCCCATCCTCATCCTCATCCTCATCCTCATACTCATCCTCATCCTCATCCTCATCCCCATCCTCATCCTCATCCTCATCCTCATTGTCATAACGCAACTAATTATTTGCTGTACAAGTTGAGACTGGAATTTTTCAACAGAACCCTAATGGAGAGTGCGAATTGGACTACGATTGCAGCGGCAAAGACCATTGACACGAGTAATGAGAGTATTACCGGGGAAAGTATCGACTACACTACCGGGAAAAGTAATGAAACGTCCAGTTACACAAGTAACTACTATACTACTGAGAAAAGTACTGAGAAAAGTATGGAAACGACCATTTACACCAGTAACGACTATTCTATCGGGAAAAGTAAAGACTATACTACCGGGAAAAGTAATGAAACAAGAAACAATTTAGATGAGAAAAGTTTTGTTTTCCGTGGAATATTGCGATAGATGAGAACAAATCAAACCCAATCAAACCCAACCTGAGTGATTTGAAACCTAAAGATGCTGTTAACGAATCTGAAGCAAAGAACAAGGTTTTGATTTTACTCGGCTGTCTAGTTTGTCTGGTGGTTATATGCACCGCTTCAATAATGAGTTAAAGAAAAGCTCGGATAGAAAACTCAACCAATAAAACTGGAAAGGCATGCTCATTTTCGCCTATATAATAGTAGGTAAACCAAATCATTCTCATGTTAGAACTCAATTAGCAAAGGACATTAAACAACCACGATGGTCAGTTACATAGAACCGGAAGAGTTAGATTTGTTGCTAGAAGAAGATAGACTAGAAAGCTTTAGCGTCAACGACTGATTCAACTCTGCGATGTCGCCCAATATCTTGGCCGAATGTGGATTTTATTACGATGGATTGTCGGACATGGTTATGTGTTGCTAATGTCCGATTACAATACAGCAATTGGAAGGAAACGAAGCAAACATGTTTTGTGGTAAATGCATTTACGGGTCGGCGAGAAATTTGTCAACTGTGTTTGTGTTTTCCGGAACGCGTTGCACACGCAATCATCGACAAATCGGACGTTGGAGTGGAATACTGTTTATATGACGAAGAAACATTCACAGAGGTAATACAAAGAGAATACTATTGAATAATATTGCTGTCGCGACCTGAACATTAGCATTTCGGACAACCAAGAACGACCACAAGAAGAAAAGGTAAATTTTTGGGCCGCTATTCTCTCCGATAGCCAGTTCTTTTTACGCAAACGTTTAATACTAATCAATTGTAATGAGTCTAGGGAGCGATTTAGGGACGGATTTAATTGCGCCATAAAGATATTCTTTGTCTCGTCGCCAGATCAATACCACCGCAATGTTAGGTTGACGAGCACTCGATTCGAAACAGTTTGAGACTCGACAAACTAGCAGATTAGAATTAGAACGTGTCCCCACAATAGAAGAATAATGAAAAGTGTAAGGGAAAGCATTTTGTCTGCGTACGGCTTAACCGTTCAGTTTTGCTGGGGTTTGCTTGTGATACAGGATAAAAATAAACAACCACAATATAGCCTTTAATCATTCCATTTATTTTAAACGTAATAGGACATTTACATATTGGACAAGTTCTTAAACTACGGCTACACTGAGTTAGCTGAAAAGAACCAAATGGTATCAGCCAGTTAAGCCTAGGGTAATCTAGGACAGGAGGTACATCTCCATCGCCATGACAGTAGTGCTCCAACGTTAAAGAAGAGGGCATGGGTCGATTGACCTCTTCCTGAATAAATTCTGGCCCTTTTGTTTGAATGAGAAATTTGCAAAACGGATTCGCTTTAACGTGTACCAACCAGAAGTCTTCGTTTCCTTCCAATTGCTGTATCGTAATCCATTCGCTACACATAGCCATTAGGGTGGACCGAATCTATAGGTGACGAAAAATGAAATGCGTTGTGTAGTTTAACCTGAGTGCTTAATAGTTGCCCTTATATAAGTCAATTAATCCTGCAAAATTTCGTCCGTAACAGATGTCATCTTCAGGTGCCTATATGAGGTCAAACTGTTGATATTTTTTTATGAAGTCGTATACTGAAAATATAAGGAAAAAGTGCAGCTCTTCGCTTGTTTCATAAATTAAACAATTTAGAAAACAACAATTTATGAAACAACCCAGAACTCACCACGTGGAGGTGGCTGCAAAACGAGTTCCTCCCGCCCTCCCTTGCCCTAGATTTGATTGATCTATTTACCTAACGCATGTAAAAAATTATGTTTTGTTCCAATTTTCGGTATTTTCTGACGGGAAACTATTCTTGCACGAATTAAAGCATCTCTTTCTTCTGTCCCGGAAACCAACGTGGAAGCTTCAGTTACTACTCTAATACATCTTTCTACAGCTTGCGTGTGACAAGGATATTTCAGAATGTCAACTTCATCTGGAAATTTTAAAATCATATCTTGCAACATATCATTCGGTATTTTCTTGGTTAAAGATGGCTCAGTTATTGGAACGGATTGCCAGTCTATTAAATCACTGTAGTGTTGACTCTCAAAATTAAGCTCTGGAACTCTAAATTCTCTAATTCCACGCGAGGTACCACTTTTTGTCCTACACTTTAAAATCCTTCTCAGTCCAAGTTCTCTAATATGCTTTTGACTGTCCCTTATCATTGTAAGAAGAATGTTTTCTGGGTGTCCAAAATAACCATTTCGTTGTATGACCGGTTCTATAATTTTTTTAACTTTTTCAGGTAAATATCGGGATCTATATATGAGTTGAAATAGGTGTTTAGGGCCTTCTGTACAAGACGGTTTCTGGAACCATGTTGGGGCATAGACTTTGACAACATACTCTGTTATTATTTTAAGTTCATTTGATGGTTTTTCTGTGGCCACATACAATCTTAAAACCCTGTTAGCTGTAGTCAGGCATCTTGCATGCGCCATTTTTCCAGGGTCACGATTGGCCAAATTTGATGACACTTCCCATTTTTGTATCGCTAAACACATCTCATACAGGTATATTTGGTCAGTGCTGGCGTCGTTTAGATCGAATATAGGAAGTTCTCCATTTATTTTGTCGAATTTGACTATCGGCATATTTTGACATATTGCTAAACATTTTCCTATAGGCCCGGAAAATCCCGTAGGATCGTTGGTCTTTCCGTCTAAATTTTGAATTAGGTGACGAAGAGGAAGTTCATTGGCGTGTAGTAAACAAATTAACCATAGCACAGAATGTCCTAGGTCGGTCTCTATTTGTCTTATTACGCCATTTTTAGATCCAGTATTGATAACGGTCCCGTCACAGCCAACAGCCACAATTTCTTACAATTTAGTTCCCAAAAAATGTCTTAGAAAATTGACTATACTTGTTTTTAAACTATTAGCACTTCCTGAAGTAGGAGTCACGTGCCCCAGGTATAGGGAACCAGGTTCCGCTATTAAAACGACATGCTCTTCGGTGATAATTTTTTTATAGTATCGGTCTCCTTTCTTCTCCATTATTAACGTTTTATCCTTCCTTCCGTCAAAATAAATTCCTGTCACAATATTACTCTCGATAGCATCATGTTTCAGCTCTGTCCTTCGCTTCTTATGTTCTCTTCTCAACTTGCTGCGATTTAATAACTTGGACGGATCTTCTTTAGTTACAACACCCAAGTCTTGTAGTACAGCATTGGCTATCAGCGAGGCAGACCTGTCGGATATACCTGTTCGGTCACAGGCTTCAGATAGGTTTTTAAACTGTATTCCTCGAAGATCTGTTTTAGTGCTTGCTGACGTTGACGGGGAATGCAAATCAGGAACAAGATCGATTTTAGCAGAACTGCGTGAGGTGTTCTCTATTTCAATATCGGTAGAGTCAATAATTGCTTCTTTAATTTCATTTTCTTTGGTCTTAGAACTCTCTTGGATTATGGTCTTTTCTTGTCTAGACTTTCGTTTCAACCTGTTTTCTAAAACTTTGGTTAATTTAACGTCAACATTTCCAATGACCATCTTGCGCTCTTCTCTCTGATCAACCAGAAACTCTTTTTCCTGTTTAGGCACCTTATTTTTGCATTTACACTTCGAGAAATCTTTACACTTACAGCTTGATATGTCAAATAGCTTATGACTTACTTTCTTACATAAATCTAACTTTTCAAGACACTTCTTGTTGTATACTGCTTTGATTTTTTTTTACAGCTCTGTACTTACTATGATAGTCCTTAATAATACGAAAAATCTCTTGATCAGATACTATAGAAAGAGAGGCCTTTTTCCAAATATTTTTTAAATCATTTATAAGAATGTTAGACACTTCATAAACACTTGGGTCTTTTCCTTTATTCTGGTCTTTAAGTTTTTGTCTGTACGAGAGATATGCTCTCATAACGTCGAAATAAGTAGGAAGTACATTACACTTGAGTAGTTCAGCCGAACCAAACACCTCGCAAATAGTCTCTTTTCGCGTTTTGGGCATTTTTCACAACTTAACACTTTTAACAACGAATTAGCACGTCTTTCCTTAACGACACTGACAACACTGATTTCGGAACTGGACGGCCACTTCTCGACGTCATTGTGTTCGTTCGGTCACGTGCTCATCTCGTAGGAGGGGATTTCTATCAGTCAAGTACAAATTTATGCTATACTTGAGAGATGCATGTGATTTAATATTGGAAAACCGATATTTAGTTTTTGTCGAATTTTAGGCAAATTTAGCGCCGTCTAGGCACCTGAAGATATTAATTTAGAGAGCTAAAATTTTGCATAGTAACTACTACAATGGCAAGGCCACTTTTGAGCACACAGGCGTTTTCGTAACTGAAAATTTTTATTTTCGGTCCACCCTAATAGCCATGTCCGACAATCCATCGTAATAAAATCCACATTCGGCCAAGTTATTGGGCGACATAGCAGAGTTGAACCAGTCGTTGACGCTAAAGCTTTCGAGTCTATCTTCTTCTAGCGAAAAATCCAACTCTTCCGGTTCTATGTAACTGATCATCGTAGTTGTTTAATGTCGTTTGTTTGAGGTTTGAGTTTTAGAGTTAAGATGTTCAAAGGAATTGAGTTCTAACATGAGAATGATTTGGTTTATCTACTATTATATAGGCGAAAATGTACATGCCTTTCCAGTTTTATTGGTTGAGTTTTCTATCCGAGCTTTTCTTAACATGTGCAAAAAATAACTCATTATTGAAGCGGTGCGTATACCCACCAGACAAACTAGACCGCCGAGTAAACCTAAAACCTTGTTCTTTGCTTCAGATTTGTTAACAGCTTCTTTAGGTTTCAAATCACGCAGGTTGGGTTTGATTGGGTTTGATTTGTTCTCATCTATCGCAATATTCCACGGGAAACAAAACTTTTCTCATCTAAATTGTTTACTTTTTTACTTTTTTATTTTATTACTTTTCCCGGTAGTATAGTCTTTACTTTTCCCGGTAGTATAGTCGTTACTGGTGTAAATGGCCGTTTTCATACTTTTCTCAGTACTTTTACTAGTATAGTCGTTACTTGTGTAACTGGACGTTTCATTACTCTTCCCGGTAGTGTAGTCGTTACTTTTCCCGGTAATACAGTCATTACTCGTGTAAATGGTCTTTGCCGCTGCAATCGTAGTCCAATTCGCACTCTCCATTAGGGTTCTGTTGAAAAATTCCAGTCTCAACTTGTACTGCAAATAATTAGTTGCGTTCGTAGGAAGCCACGTAAAAAACACTGGAACTGTTTCGCTGTGTCTTTGTACAGACACGGCGTCCAAGAACACACAAGTTAGGAATGTCTTTGTTCAATTTGAAGCGCAAAATTTTTCCACCAACGGTTCTTGGACGCCGTGTCTGTACAAACAAATACCCTGCGAAACAGTTCCAGTGTTTTTTACATGGATTCCTACGAACGCAACTAATTATTTTCAGTACAAGTTGAGACTGGAATTTTTCAACAGAACCCTAATGGAGAGTGCTGAAACGTCGATAGACACGCACGTGGAGTGCATTACGGATGATATTGTTCATGCACTACGAATTCAGGGGTTCCAAGAGCTGTTAGTTCTCAGGCAATGTCCAAACATGTTTTGTGGTAAATGCATTTACGGGTCGGCGAGAAATTTGTCAACTGTGTTTGTGTTTTCCGGAACACGTTGCACACGCAATCATCGACAAATCGGACGTTGGAGTGGAATAGTGTTTATATGACGAAGAAACATTCACAGAGGTAATACAAAGAGAATACTATTGAATAATATTGCTGTCGCGACCTGAACATTAGCATTTCGGACAACCAAGAACGACCACAAGAAGAAAAGGTAAATTTTTGGCCGCTATTCTCTCCGATAGCCAGTTCTTTTTACGCAAACGTTTAATACTAATCAATTGGAATGAGTCTAGGGAGCGATTTAGGGACGGATTTAATTGCGCCGTAAAGATATTCTTTGTCTCGTCGCCAGATCAATACCACCGCAATGTTAGGTTGACGAGCACTCGATTCGAAACAGTGTCATCAAATTTGGCCAATCGTGACCCTGGAAAAATGGCGCATGCAAGATGCCTGACTACAGCTAACAGGGTTTTAAGATTGTATGTGGCCATAGAGAAACCATCAAATGAACTTAAAATAATAACAGAGTATGTTGTCAAAGTCTATGCCCCAACATGGTTCCAGAAACCGTCTTGTACAGAAAGCCCTAAACACCTATTTCAACTCATATATAGATCCCGATATTTACCTGAAAAAGTTAAAAAAATTATAGAACCGGTCATACAACGAAATGGTTATTTTGGACACCCAGAAAACATTCTTCTTACAATGATAAGGGACAGTCAAAAGCATATTAGAGAACTTGGACTGAGAAGGATTTTAAAGTGTAGGACAAAAAGTGGTACCTCGCGTGGAATTAGAGAATTTAGAGTTCCAGAGCTTAATTTTGAGAGTCAACACTACAGTGATTTAATAGACTGGCAATCCGTTCCAATAACTGAGCCATCTTTAACCAAGAAAATACCGAATGATATGTTGCAAGATATGATTTTAAAATTTCCAGATGAAGTTGACATTCTGAAATATCCTTGTCACACGCAAGCTGTAGAAAGATGTATTAGAGTAGTAACTGAAGCTTCCACGTTGGTTTCCGGGACAGAAGAAAGAGATGCTTTAATTCGTGCAAGAATAGTTTCCCGTCAGAAAATACCGAAAATTGGAACAAAACATAATTTTTTACATGCGTTAGGTAAATAGATCAATCAAATCTAGGGCAAGGGAGAGCGGGAGGAACTCGTTTTGCAGCCACCTCCACGTGGTGAGTTCTGGGTTGTTTCATAAATTGTTGTTTTCTAAATTGTTTAATTTATGAAACAAGCGAAGAGCTGCACTTTTTCCTTATATTTTCAGTATACGACTTCATAAAAAAATATCAACAGTTTGACCTCATATAGGCACCTGAAGATGACATCTGTTACGGACGAAATTTTGCAGGATTAATTGACTTATATAAGGGCAACTATTAAGCACTCAGGTTAAACTACACAACGCATTTCATTTTTCGTCACCTATAGATTCGGTCCACCCTAATGGCTATGTGTAGCGAATGGATTACGATACAGCAATTGGAAGGAAACGAAGACTTCTGGTTGGTACACGTTAAAGCGAATCCGTTTTGCAAATTTCTCATTCAAACAAAAGGGCCAGAATTTATTCAGGAAGAGTTCAATCGACCCATGCCCTCTTCTTTAACGTTGGAGCACTACTATCATGGCGATGGAGATGTACCTCCTGTCCTAGATGACCCTAGGCTTAACTGGCTGATACCATTTGGTTCTTTTCAGCTAACTCAGTGTCACTGTAAATTAGAAAGTTTTCAACCTCCGGCTCTATGTTTAATGTGTAAACGAATCTATCCCCGGTGCCGTATGATTCCTTGTGGACATACAAGTTGTTGTAGATATTGTAGCCGTAGTTTAAGAACTTGTCCTATATGTAGATGTCCTATTACGTTTAAAATAAATGGAATGATTAAAGGCTATATTGTGGTTGTTTATTTTTATCCTGTATCACAAGCAAACCCCAGCAAAACTGAAAAGTTAAGCCGTAAGCAGACAAAATGCTTTCCCTTACACTTTTCATTATTCTTCTATTGTGGGGACTTGTTCTAATTCAAATGAGTTATATTGTCGACTCTCAAACTGTTTCGAATCGAGTGCTCGTCAACCTAACATTGCGGTGGTATTTATCTGGCGACCAGACAAAGAATATGTTTACGGCGAGATTAAATCCGTCCCTACATCGCTCCCTTGACTCATTACAATTGATTGGTATTAAGCGTTTGCGTAAAAAGAACTGGCTATCGGAGAGAATAGCGGCCCAAAAATTTACCTTTTCTTCTTGTGGTCGTTCTTGGTTGTCCGAAATGCTAATGTTCAGGTCGCGACAGCAATAGGCGTGGGCGTATTCCTCATCCTCATCCTCATCCTCATCCTCATCCTCATCCTCATCTTCCTCCTCGTCCTCCTCCTCATCCTCATCCTCACCCTCATCCTCATCTTCCTCCTCCACCTCCCCCTCCTCCTCCTCATCCTCATCCTCATCCTCATCCCCATCCTACCCCTCATCCTCCTCCTCATCCTCATCCGCATCCTCATCCTCATCCTCATCCTCATCCTCATCCGCATCCTCATCCTCATCCTCATCCTCATCCTCATCCTCATCCTCATCCTCATCCTCATCCTCATCTTCCGGTTCTATGTAACTGACCATCGTGGTTGTTTAATGTCGTTTGCTAATTGAGTACTAATATGAGAATGATTTGGTTTATCTAAGATTATATAGGCGAAAATGTGCATGCCTTTCCAGTTTTATTGGTTGAGTTTTCTATCCGAGCTTTTCTTAACATGTACAAATAACTCATTATTGAAGCGGTGCATATACCCACCAGACAAGCTAGACAGTCGAGTAAATTAATACCTTGTTCTTTGCTTCAGATTCGTTAACAGCTTCTTTAGGTTTCAAATCACTCAGTTTGGGTTTGATTGGGTTTGATTTGTTCTCATCTATCGCAATATTCCACGGGGAAACAAAACTTTTCTCATCTAAATTGTTTGTTGTTTCATTACTTTTCCCGGTAGTATAGTGTTTACTTTTCCCGGTAGTATAGTCGTTACTGATGTAAATGGTCGT
>CAXARB010000331.1:105000-132500 GCA_963971165.1 Philopedon plagiatum
TCCTCATCCTCACCCTCATCCTCATCCTCATCCTCATCCTCATCCTCATCCTCATCCTCATCCTCATCCTCATCCTCATCCTCATCCTCATCCTCATCCTCATCCTCATCCTCATCCTCATCCTCATCCTCATCCTCATCCTCATCCTCATCCTCATTCTCATCCTCATCCTCATCCTCATCCTCACCCTCATCCTCATCCTCATCCTCATCCTCATCCTCATCCTCATCCTCATCCTCATCCTCATCCTCATCCTCATTCTCATTCTCATCCTCATCCTCATTCTCATCCTCATCCTCGTCCTCGTCCTCATCCTCATCCTCATCCTCATCCTCATCCCCATCCTCATCCTCATCCTCATCCTCATACTCATCCTCATCCTCATCCTCATCCCCATCCTCATCCTCATCCTCATCCTCATTGTCATAACGCAACTAATTATTTGCTGTACAAGTTGAGACTGGAATTTTTCAACAGAACCCTAATGGAGAGTGCGAATTGGACTACGATTGCAGCGGCAAAGACCATTGACACGAGTAATGAGAGTATTACCGGGGAAAGTATCGACTACACTACCGGGAAAAGTAATGAAACGTCCAGTTACACAAGTAACTACTATACTACTGAGAAAAGTACTGAGAAAAGTATGGAAACGACCATTTACACCAGTAACGACTATTCTATCGGGAAAAGTAAAGACTATACTACCGGGAAAAGTAATGAAACAAGAAACAATTTAGATGAGAAAAGTTTTGTTTTCCGTGGAATATTGCGATAGATGAGAACAAATCAAACCCAATCAAACCCAACCTGAGTGATTTGAAACCTAAAGATGCTGTTAACGAATCTGAAGCAAAGAACAAGGTTTTGATTTTACTCGGCTGTCTAGTTTGTCTGGTGGTTATATGCACCGCTTCAATAATGAGTTAAAGAAAAGCTCGGATAGAAAACTCAACCAATAAAACTGGAAAGGCATGCTCATTTTCGCCTATATAATAGTAGGTAAACCAAATCATTCTCATGTTAGAACTCAATTAGCAAAGGACATTAAACAACCACGATGGTCAGTTACATAGAACCGGAAGAGTTAGATTTGTTGCTAGAAGAAGATAGACTAGAAAGCTTTAGCGTCAACGACTGATTCAACTCTGCGATGTCGCCCAATATCTTGGCCGAATGTGGATTTTATTACGATGGATTGTCGGACATGGTTATGTGTTGCTAATGTCCGATTACAATACAGCAATTGGAAGGAAACGAAGCAAACATGTTTTGTGGTAAATGCATTTACGGGTCGGCGAGAAATTTGTCAACTGTGTTTGTGTTTTCCGGAACGCGTTGCACACGCAATCATCGACAAATCGGACGTTGGAGTGGAATACTGTTTATATGACGAAGAAACATTCACAGAGGTAATACAAAGAGAATACTATTGAATAATATTGCTGTCGCGACCTGAACATTAGCACTTCGGACAACCAAGAACGACCACAAGAAGAAAAGGTAAATTTTTGGGCCGCTATTCTCTCCGATAGCCAGTTCTTTTTACGCAAACGTTTAATACTAATCAATTGTAATGAGTCTAGGGAGCGATTTAGGGACGGATTTAATTGCGCCATAAAGATATTCTTTGTCTCGTCGCCAGATCAATACCACCGCAATGTTAGGTTGACGAGCACTCGATTCGAAACAGTTTGAGACTCGACAAACTAGCAGATTAGAATTAGAACGTGTCCCCACAATAGAAGAATAATGAAAAGTGTAAGGGAAAGCATTTTGTCTGCGTACGGCTTAACCGTTCAGTTTTGCTGGGGTTTGCTTGTGATACAGGATAAAAATAAACAACCACAATATAGCCTTTAATCATTCCATTTATTTTAAACGTAATAGGACATTTACATATAGGACAAGTTCTTAAACTACGGCTACACTGAGTTAGCTGAAAAGAACCAAATGGTATCAGCCAGTTAAGCCTAGGGTAATCTAGGACAGGAGGTACATCTCCATCGCCATGACAGTAGTGTTCCAACGTTAAAGAAGAGGGCATGGGTCGATTGACCTCTTCCTGAATAAATTCTGGCCCTTTTGTTTGAATGAGAAATTTGCAAAACGGATTCGCTTTAACGTGTACCAACCAGAAGTCTTCGTTTCCTTCCAATTGCTGTATCGTAATCCATTCGCTACACATAGCCATTAGGGTGGACCGAATCTATATTTGACGAAAAATGAAATGCGTTGTGTAGTTTAACCTGAGTGCTTAATAGTTGCCCTTATATAAGTCAATTAATCCTGCAAAATTTCGTCCGTAACAGATGTCATCTTCAGGTGCCTATATGAGGTCAAACTGTTGATATTTTTTTATGAAGTCGTATACTGAAAATATAAGGAAAAAGTGCAGCTCTTCGCTTGTTTCATAAATTAAACAATTTAGAAAACAACAATTTATGAAACAACCCAGAACTCACCACGTGGAGGTGGCTGCAAAACGAGTTCCTCCCGCCCTCCCTTGCCCTAGATTTGATTGATCTATTTACCTAACGCATGTAAAAAATTATGTTTTGTTCCAATTTTCGGTATTTTCTGACGGGAAACTATTCTTGCACGAATTAAAGCATCTCTTTCTTCTGTCCCGGAAACCAACGTGGAAGCTTCAGTTACTACTCTAATACATCTTTCTACAGCTTGCGTGTGACAAGGATATTTCAGAATGTCAAATTCATCTGGAAATTTTAAAATCATATCTTGCAACATATCATTCGGTATTTTCTTGGTTAAAGATGGCTCAGTTATTGGAACGGATTGCCAGTCTATTAAATCACTGTAGTGTTGACTCTCAAAATTAAGCTCTGGAACTCTAAATTCTCTAATTCCACGCGAGGTACCACTTTTTGTCCTACACTTTAAAATCCTTCTCAGTCCAAGTTCTCTAATATGCTTTTGACTGTCCCTTATCATTGTAAGAAGAATGTTTTCTGGGTGTCCAAAATAACCATTTCGTTGTATGACCGGTTCTATAATTTTTGTAACTTTTTCAGGTAAATATCGGGATCTATATATGAGTTGAAATAGGTGTTTAGGGCCTTCTGTACAAGACGGTTTCTGGAACCATGTTGGGGCATAGACTTTGACAACATACTCTGTTATTATTTTAAGTTCATTTGATGGTTTTTCTGTGGCCACATACAATCTTAAAACCCTGTTAGCTGTAAGTAGGTATCCCGTTACTTGAGACCAAGAAGAAGAATGTATACATAACCTCACTTTCACTGTCAAATGGCACACTCTTGTGCGATAGCTACTTTGGCCTTAGCTTCTTGGGCATTAACTACCTGGGCATTAGCTACAGTAGCAATATCGGCCCCCTCACGACCTTACCCTCGGAGCCCTACGAACCAGGGCCCCACAAACAAGCGCCCCATATTTGGGATGAGCCGCCGTTTCGGGGAATCTTCGTATGAGATCATTGAAATTCGCTTAGAGGGAGATAGATGACGCGGTTGAGTGGTTGAGTGGTTGAGCGGTTGAGCGGTTGAGTGGTTGAGTGGTTGAGCGGTTGAGTGGTTGAGCGGTTGAGTGGTTGAGCGGTTGAGCGGTTGAGCGGTTGAGCGGTTGAGCGGTTGAGCGGTTGAGCGGTTGAGCGGTTGAGGGGTTGAGCGGTTGAGCGGTTGATTGGTTGAGCGGTTGAGTATAGCACTCGCTTGACAGGAACAGGGTGTTTACATAAACAAATTAATTCTATACTTGAAGTTTCTTTATTAATTACATTTACTTTACAATTTTATATATTTGTTATATCCGAGTTTATTATTTAATTACAGTCTGTTCTTTGCTTCTTATATCCATAGGGCTCAGAGGTACCATCAGGAAGAAACTTTCTCTTTACTGAATTCGGTCTATACCGCTTGGTTTCCGTATTTGTTGTTACAGTATGGTCTTTCGTTCGTCGAATGTTCTTTGATATAATAGGTACTGGGTCTGTCTTGTGGAGAACCATATTTTTTATTGTTTCAAAATTTATTAATTTTGATGCAGCATAATTTAAAGAGATGCCTTTTACTTTGCAAACTACTTCTTCTGTGTTGCATTTTGTTGAGTGGACTTTAAATGCGTAATTCTTAGGACCTCCAGAAACGAACTGAGTGATATAACTACCGGAACCATTGCACTCTAATTCATTAGTCAGATCTCCGATAAATTCACCTGTTGGTAAATCAATTTGACCCGGTCTGGACACATAAATTACAGAGTCTGTGTCGTAATAAAGGACCCTGTCTCCGAGTTGTTCAAGGTAGCTGTATAACTTCAATCTAGCCTGTGCCGTTACGAAAGCAGCAATAGACACATTAACAGTACATAGTGGATCAGATGATTCTTCTGTGTGCTCATAACTAACAATCAATGTTTTTTCATTAACGGGGAAAACGCCATTAACATAAATTCCGGGATTAGTAAACAAGGTAAAAAAATCTGATGGTGTGCTTATAATTTTTGTTTTAGGTAGATTTTCCCTCTGACCAAATTTTCCCCAAAAGGAGTTAAGTACTAACTTGGCCAAAGACCTAAGCCCAGGATTCTCGAGTATTTTGGAATACTCAAGTTTAACATCTTCTCTTTCGAAAAATTCTTCAATATATCGGTTTTTTTCTTTTTCCGTAGTACAAACATCCGGCCACCCTGATGCTTCCTGTTTTATCTTTATAAACTTGTTCATCATCGCTGTAAATAAGCCTTCCTCTCCTGCGTCTTTACTGAACCTTTGAATCTTATATCTCCAAATTTCAAAAATTTCTAATATCTGATATCCCTTCTCAACTGCTTTTAAGACTTCGTCTATTACCCAAGTACCTTCTAAGGACCTTTCTTTATCGGTGTGGGTACAAGAAGTATTTTGGTTCATTTCTTGTCCACATGTTTGACATAATACAAACATAAGTTTATTGTTCATTTTTAGAGGCAATACGGGATGATAAAGGTCCTTAGGTGGGAGTATACAGCATTTAATAAGTCCATCAGTAGAATTCAAATCCAAACGAATACAATCGGCACCCACAAAAACTTCAGGGTGACCAATGGGGAATTTGCCATATTTACAGACGTAAGGATACAAGCTGCAAACATCAGCGTATTTTATCTTTTCTCCTTCTGCTATTTCATAATATTCCCTAACATTACCAGTCCGGCCTCCAAAAAAGGCGTCTCTAGGGTTTAAAGGGATCGTAAGTAGAAGCGGATGTCTCTGAGTAAATTGTCTGATCTCTGGCTTTGATTCTAACTGCTGTCGAAATTCGCACTCCCACATTTCAGTTACTAAATAGCCAAACTCCTTTAATCTTTTAATTTTTATCTGTGTTGTCTCATAACGCAAACTCAAAGTTGTTGTTGGGTCGTCGTAAAGGGTTTCATCTCTGCCAAATTTGTAACACCTAGGACAGCCATGATAATAACATCCTTGAAACTCGAAAATTTCATTGGTTTCAAGACAGTAACCGTCAACCTTTATACCTCGTAGAACGGCTTCTTGACCTTTGGCTGCATGCACAATATTTATTTTTCTTTGGTTCTCTAACCACAATAACCACTCAATTGCAATACGACTCTGATTATCTCTCCAGCGATAGCCGTTTTTAGGAATAATTCCAATGGTGCCAGGCTTAAGAAAATTTCTTCTAAATACCTTATTACAGCAAGAAGCAATTGTAGTAGCCTCTGTAAAGGGGCATACGCTGGTGGTGTTAAGCATTTGATCTCTAAATTTCAGACATGCCTCAGTTAAAATTTTTACATCGGAAACACAGTAGTCAACAATATCTTTTTGCATCTCAAATACAGTATCTTTATGCTCTTCATACCATTTTAGAAATTTAGCTCGTTCGTCCTCTTTCATTGTATCTGGAGAATAATATTCGATTGGGGGAAGAGTTCCAACATAGTTTTCGTTAGCCTTGATATTAAACAGGTGAGGAAAATATCCTTTTTTAAAGGTGTCTGGAAGACCGAAAGCTTTGGGCAGTTTTGCTAAAGCCATGGGAAAATAATTTAGCGAGTCTATAAATTTGACATTTCCCACCAACATCATAATGATTTTGGTTCCTCTCATAATGAGTTCAGGTGTTAGATCAGTTTCAGTCAGAATGTAATTTAATATGAATTGGTGATCAAATGCTTGCCCATTGTGCGCAATAACAATTACTTCTTTAAAGTTCTTCCTGATCTGTAGCACGTGTTGCGTAAAGGCCTCTACCGCGTGTAAACCTTTAAGCTTTTGCAATCTGATGCCGCACCTCGTACAAATATCCATCGTCTGTGATTTTATGCACACGTCGCAACACTGTTGAAATACACAAAGATTGACACTATGACGGATCACACCGGGTTCCATCTCCTCTTCTTGCTGCGTCTCCAAATCATAAAACACAAATAAGGTATCTTTAGTTTTGGGTTTTCCTGTGTCAGGTTGAATGTGACAGAGATGATTGTCGGTAACGTGAGTACGACAGATCTTGCAAAATATCTCCCCACATATATGGTTTCTGGTACTTCGAATTATTTTAAAACATTGATTACAACTTCGAAGTTCCGCACAGACAGTAGTTTTTTCCCATGAGCCAACTTTTAGATGATTTTCATAACAGTCCTTTCCTTTAAAATACCGATGACAAGAATAACATTTAACTTTAATTTGATCATCAGGACAGAGGGAAGCTTGGAGACAGGATCGACATGTTTTACTACATCTATGTTCATGTTTATGATCATAAGGAATGAAACATTGCTCACAATAATAGCTACACACAAAGGCAGCTGTCAGGGATGTTATTACATTGTAATGATTATTATGGTGCAATAGATTAAGTCTCTTGTTGCTTTCTGATGTTCCCTCAAAGATAACATCTCTACCTTTTGATCCATAACTATAAACAACGATTGTATAGTCCGTGAGATATTGTTGAAATTTTTCCAGCTCTAACATTCCAGCACCCCCTTTCGGAATGGTAAGTTCAGCTTCCTCCATCAAAGTTTTAGTTCTCTCTGTCTGAATTTTTCCCACATCTCTCCTAATCTTGTTTAATGCAGGGTCTTTATTAGCACTAGCAATGGCCACTACGAGAGCACGTGGTAGGCATAAATTGTCCTTGTTTGGAATGGTTATAATTCCTCTTCTCATGCCACACTCCTCTTCAAAACTGTTGTATTTTTTGCCTCTCCCTCTACCTGATGGCAGACGTACGCTTGTTACCTTCAGGCAAAATGATTCCGTATTCAATCCGGAGGAATTAGATTGATAAACGTTGCTTATAACATTCCAAACGTCTTCGTAATTGATTTCTTCTGCAGGCCTAAATCGAATCCACCCTTCACCACGACTAAAGTCTTTTGAACAAAAACTAAAACTAACGTAATCCGTCGATTGAAGTCCTTCAGTGGTCTTATGAATAACCTGCTGTATAGCGTCTCTCACCCAGCCAACTGGTTCAGTTCCTTCTGGTACAGGCTTTAACTTAAATTCCACCGCACGACCAACTACATTGTATCTTCGCACCTTTTGAATAGAGTCCCTAATAACAATGAACTTTTCCATTTTAACTAGACACGTCTGTACACTTCAAGAGACTGATGCGAAATGACTAAACTGCTGTTTGCCACCTCTATTTATAACCTCGGTTTGGTAGAAAGAAGTGCGTTCGGAAAACAGGGGTGCGTTCCGAATACCAACTGAAGTTCTGCAAAAGAGTTTAAGGTTTAGTATGCAGTAAAATTAAATTATCGAGTACTTACTAGCAATTTTCATAAATACGAAAACAAGACCCAGCGTTCGAGAAGAATGTTCTCTGTAATAACTATTTAGGCTTTTACTATGCAGCAGAATAATATTGAAATGTAATGATGTCGGTTCTCACATCTTCAAATATTTTAGTTACCAAGAAAAGGCTTAGTTACGGCAATGCATGTCTGTAACAATTAAACAATTTACCCACCCGTTTAAGAAAAAGGAAGAGAATATTACCCCCACCACTTATTTTGAGTATTAATCTATCTTATTACATTTAAACGTTCAGTCTTAGTTGATCAGTTGAAGCGAGCACAATGCCTAAAGAGTGCTTTTGGGGAAGGCCTTGCGATTGTAGCGAGTGTCGACCAGAGCTACAGGAAAAATGTGAAATATGTTTAGACAAGGAGGGATATAAGGTTGGTGGTATACGAAGAAAAGATCGCAAGAGGATCGCATACTACGACTTTAAAACTTATTGTTTTGAATGTTATCAGGAAGATATCGGACAATATGAACAAGCAAGATATGAATTATTAAAGGCAATAGTTGAGAATCCAGTTCAGCCAGAGCAAAAATATTTTAAATCGCAGACAGAGGAAGATATTCGCGCAACACTTTTAGACTGTTTTCAAGCCGAATTAAAACAGATAAAATTTGACCTAAGTGGTACACCTGATGTGACCAAGATAGAGTTTTCCGTTGGTTTTAATTCCGGAAAAGAACGAAAGCACTTTAAAACGCAGGAAATGGTGTTGCCTAAACGAGGAGATTTAGTGGAGTGGTTTACCAAAACTGTCATCGACGCGTTAATTACGCAAATTCAAACATTCCAAACACCTATTTGGTTCCTAAATCTTAATGCACACATTAATCTACCAAGTTCTCGATCTTATACGGAAACGTCTGCTGAGGCGCGAAGAAGGGAGTGGTGAAGACGAAATTTGTAGCTTAGGTAGAATGCCTTGGTAAGAAATGTTTAGTATACCGTCGGCTGTCACGCGATTAACATGGCGGAAATATTAAAAATTATTCTTGCCAACATTGAAGAAGTATTCAGTCGGAACCTGTATTGTGGGTCCTGTTTACCTGCAACTTTAATGGTTTGGGAACTTGCTAAAAAATATAATGTACATGTAGAACCAAAATGCGGAAAGATTTTCTATGGGGAAATAGGAGGCAACACTCATTTTTGGAACGTGTTTCAAGGAGAAATTTACGATCCCACCCGCAAAGTTATAAAACATATAATGCCATCGGTGGACCTTACGAAGTTTGTGTACAAAGAAGAAGAGCCGTGTATAAGCACAGATATGGAGACAGCAGTAATGTTGGATATTTTTAATCAGTTCCAGAGAACAAGCACAACACACCAATACTTTTCCAACGCTCCAGATATCCTTAAAACTCTTAGAAAAATTATCCATAGAAATGTATCTAGATATATTAAATAAAACGTTTGTGTTCTTGGTATTTATGTGTGTGATTTTATTAACCTCTTTGTGGAGAATCAGATCACCAATAAACAAAGCTGCTAGAAACAGGGTTTATTTATTAGCTATCTAGAAGATGGTAGTTGCGTCCTATTGGGGTCCGGACAGTGTCGGGATAGTGTCCGGATAGTGTCCGGATAGTGTCCGGATAGTGTCCGGATAGTGTCCGGATAGTGTCCGGATAGTGTCCGGATAGTGTCCGGATAGTGTCCGGATAGTGTCCGAATAGTGTCCGGATAGTGTCCGGATGGTGTCCGGATTGTGTCCGGATAATGGACTAAATACGGCCTAAAAACACCCTAAATAGCATCCTTCTGATGTTCTAGCGTATACTTAGGATATATTAAATGACATAGTTCCATTTTTATGTTTAGTTCGGATGTAAATATTATGGTGATAAGATGTATCTCATCAAGATAAAGTATCAGCTTCTTGAAACATCAACTGTTAAATATAGTGTAAGGAAAGAGGGAACTAAGTTGTTTCTTGGAAATATACCCCGTCGTTATAAAAGATAAAGTTCTCATAATAGATAATGATAAATTTCTGTTATCAGAAGGACTGTATAATTTATTAGCTACAAATCAACCACTAAAATTTAAAGTGAATCCAACCAAGCAAGCCGAAGCAAGCCCAACCAAACAAAACCTGGGAAAAACCCGAGCGTTTGTTTTCGCGTTTTTTAGCTGTTTTAATTGTTTTAGCTGTTTTTGCTGTTTTAGCTGTTTTTAGCTGTTTTCGCTGATTTTAGCTGTTTTAGCTGTTTTCGCTGTTTTTACTGCCTGCTGGAATTTGATTTATTTTTTAATACATGTAACTGAAATATTTCATTTCTACGCCACTGAGAGCGTCCGTGAACATTCAACAGACTCTAGAACACTTTTTCACCCTACACTCATTGAGTGACAACCTCAAATTGACTCAGCAACACTGTATTTTTTAATACATTCAACTGAAATATTTCATTTCTACGCCACTGAGAGCGGCCGTACGGGTCTACAATCAACTTTGACATCACAGAATCATTCCCTAGACTCCAGCCCATGCTTCTCACCTACACTCATTGAGTGACAACCTTGGATAGACTCAGCAGAACTTTATATGTTAATACATGTAACTGAAATATTTACTTTCTACGCCACTGAGAGCTTTCGTACGGGTCTACAATCAACTTTAGCATCACAGAGGTATTCTACAGGCTCTAGCCTACTTTTTCACCTTACACTCAATGAGAGACAACCTCGGATAGACTCAGCAGAACTTTATATGTTAATACATGTAACTGAAATATTTCATTTCTACGCCACTGAGAGCTTTCGTACGGGTCTACAATCAACTTTGGCATTACGTGGGCATTCTACAGACTCTTGCCCACTTTTTCACCCTACACTCAATGAGAGACAACCTCAGATTGACTCAGCAGAACTTTATATGTTAATACATGTAACTGAAATATTTACTTTCTACGCTACTGAGAGCTTCCGTACGGGTCTACAATCAACTTTGGCATTACGTGGGCATTCCCCAGGCTCTAGCCCACTTTTTCACCCTACACTCATTGAGTGACAACCTCGGATAGACTCAGCAGAACTTTATGTTTTAATACATGTAACTGACATATTTCATTTCTACGCCACTGAGAGCTTCCGTACGGGTCTACAATCAACTTTGGCATTACGTGAACATTCAACAGACTCTAGCTCATGCTTTTCACCTACACTCAATGAGAGACAACCTCGGATAGACTCTGCAGAACTTTATATGTTAATACATGTAACTGAAATATTTCATTTCTACGCCACTGAGAGCTTTCGTACGGGTCTACAATCAACTTTGGCATTACAGAGACATTCAACAGCCTCTAGCCTACTTTTTTACCCTACGCTCAATGAGAGACAACCTCGGATAGACTCAGCAACACTGTATTTCTCAATATATGTTAGAGTAATATTTAATTTCTACGCCACTGAGAGCTTCCGTACGAGCCTACAATCATGATCGGGAATTTTTTGTTAATTTTTAATTTAAATTTATTAATTTTTGGCGTCTAAGACTGCTCCTCTTCCATTTGAAACCACCCGATCACCACCATTATCTAAGGTAAGCTAGTTAGCTAACCATTGATGAAACTGAAGAACCAACTTCATAGTCAGCGTATACTCATGCTCCTCTTCCATTTGCCACCACCCGATCACCACCGTTATCTACGGTAAGCTAGATAGCGAACCATTGATGAAACTGAAGAACCAACTTCATAGTCAGCTTATACTAATGCTCCTCTTCCATTTGACACCACCCGATCACCACCGTTATCTACGGTAAGCTAGATAGCGAACCATTGATGAAACTGAAGAACCAACTCCAGATTCAGCTTATACTAATGCTCCTCTTCCATTTAACACCACCCGATCACCACCGTTATCTACGGTAAGCTAGATAGCGAACCAATGATGGAACTGAAGAACCAACTTCAGATTCGACGTCTACAAATGATTTTCTTTCATTTGACACCACCCGTTCACCACCATTATCTACGGTAAGCTAGTTAGCGAACCCTTGATGGAACTGAGGAACCAACTTCAGATTCGACGTCTACAAATGCTCCTCCTTCATTTGACACCACCCGATCACCACCATTATCTACGGTAAGCTAGTTAGCTAACCATTGATGAAACTGATGAACCAACTTCATAGTTAGCGTATACTAATGCTCCTCTTCCATTTGATATCACTCGATCGCCACCATTATCTACGGTAAGCTACTTAGCGAACCCTTGATGGAACTGAAGAACCAACTTCAGATTCAGCGTCTGCTAATGCTCCTCTTTCATTTGGCACTACCCGCGTGCCACCATTATCTACGGTAAGCTAGTTAGAAATCCATTGATGAAACTGAAGAACCAACTTCATAGTCAGCTTATACTAATGCTCCTCTTCCATTTGCCACCACCCGATCACCACCATTATCTACGGTAAGCTAGATAGCGAACCATTGATGAAACTGAAGAACCAACTTCATAGTCAGCGTATACTAATGCTCCTCTTCCATTTAACACCACCCGATCACCACCGTTATCTACGGTAAGCTAGATAGCGAACCAATGATGGAACTGAAGAACCAACTTCAGATTCGACGTCTACAAATGCTCCTCTTTCATTTGACACCACCCACTTGCCGCCATTATCTACGGTAAGCTAGTTAGCGAGCCCTTGGTGAAAGTGAAGAACCAACTCTATACTCAGCGTATACTATTGCTCCTCTTTCATTTGACGCCACCCACTTGCCGCCATTATCTACGGTAAGCTAGTTAGCGTAGTAGTGATAGATGATTCCATCCACACCACCCTGTGTGTAAATCGCATAAGCAAACCCAAGCCGTCGATACCGAGTAAACCAGAGCAAACCCAAGTCCGATACCGAGAGTTGGGTTTGCTCTGGTTCGCTCGGTATCGGCTGGGTTTGCTCTGGTTTACTCGGTATCGACGGCTTGGGTTTGCTTATGCGATTTACACACAGTGTGGATGCAGAAGGAATCATCTATCACTACTACGCTAACTAGCTTACCGTAGATAATGGCGGCAAGTGGGTGGCGTCAAATGAAAGAGGAGCAATAGTATACGCTGAGTATAGAGTTGGTTCTTCACTTTCACCAAGGGCTCGCTAACTAGCTTACCGTAGATAATGGCGGCAAGTGGGTGGTGTCAAATGAAAGAGGAGCATTTGTAGACGTCGAATCTGAAGTTGGTTCTTCAGTTCCATCATTGGTTCGCTATCTAGCTTACCGTAGATAACGGTGGTGATCGGGTGGTGTTAAATGGAAGAGGAGCATTAGTATACGCTGACTATGAAGTTGGTTCTTCAGTTTCATCAATGGTTCGCTATCTAGCTTACCGTAGATAATGGTGGTGATCGGGTGGTGGCAAATGGAAGAGGAGCATTAGTATAAGCTGACTATGAAGTTGGTTCTTCAGTTTCATCAATGGATTTCTAACTAGCTTACCGTAGATAATGGTGGCACGCGGGTAGTGCCAAATGAAAGAGGAGCATTAGCAGACGCTGAATCTGAAGTTGGTTCTTCAGTTCCATCAAGGGTTCGCTAAGTAGCTTACCGTAGATAATGGTGGCGATCGAGTGATATCAAATGGAAGAGGAGCATTAGTATACGCTAACTATGAAGTTGATTCATCAGTTTCATCAATGGTTAGCTAACTAGCTTACCGTAGATAATGGTGGTGATCGGGTGGTGTCAAATGAAGGAGGAGCATTTGTAGACGTCGGATCTGAAGTTGGTTCCTCAGTTCCATCAAGGGTTCGCTAACTAGCTTACCGTAGATAATGGTGGTGAACGGGTGGTGTCAAATGAAAGAAAATCATTTGTAGACGTCGAATCTGAAGTTGGTTCTTCAGTTCCATCATTGGTTCGCTATCTAGCTTACCGTAGATAACGGTGGTGATCGGGTGGTGTTAAATGGAAGAGGAGCATTAGTATAAGCTGAATCCGGAGTTGGTTCTTCAGTTTCATCAATGGTTCGCTATCTAGCTTACCGTAGATAACGGTGGTGATCGGGTGGTGTCAAATGGAAGAGGAGCATTAGTATAAGCTGACTATGAAGTTGGTTCTTCAGTTTCATCAATGGTTCGCTATCTAGCTTACCGTAGATAACGGTGGTGATCGGGTGGTGGCAAATGGAAGAGGAGCATGAGTATACGCTGACTATGAAGTTGGTTCTTCAGTTTCATCAATGGTTAGCTAACTAGCTTACCTTAGATAATGGTGGTGATCGGGTGGTTTCAAATGGAAGAGGAGCAGTCTTAGACGCCAAAAATTAATAAATTTAAATTAAAAATTAACAAAAAATTCCCGATCATGATTGTAGGCTCGTACGGAAGCTCTCAGTGGCGTAGAAATTAAATATTACTGTAACATATATTGAGAAATACAGTGTTGCTGAGTCTATCCGAGGTTGTCTCTCATTGAGCGTAGGGTAAAAAAGTAGGCTAGAGGCTGTTGAATGTCTCTGTAATGCCAAAGTTGATTGTAGACCCGTACGAAAGCTCTCAGTGGCGTAGAAATGAAATATTTCAGTTACATGTATTAACATATAAAGTTCTGCAGAGTCTATCCGAGGTTGTCTCTCATTGAGTGTAGGTGAAAAGCATGAGCTAGAGTCTGTTGAATGTTCACGTAATGCCAAAGTTGATTGTAGACCCGTACGGAAGCTCTCAGTGGCGTAGAAATGAAATATGTCAGTTACATGTATTAAAACATAAAGTTCTGCTGAGTCTATCCGAGGTTGTCACTCAATGAGTGTAGGGTGAAAAAGTGGGCTAGAGCCTGGGGAATGCCCACGTAATGCCAAAGTTGATTGTAGACCCGTACGGAAGCTCTCAGTAGCGTAGAAAGTAAATATTTCAGTTACATGTATTAACATATAAAGTTCTGCTGAGTCAATCTGAGGTTGTCTCTCATTGAGTGTAGGGTGAAAAAGTGGGCAAGAGTCTGTAGAATGCCCACGTAATGCCAAAGTTGATTGTAGACCCGTACGAAAGCTCTCAGTGGCGTAGAAATGAAATATTTCAGTTACATGTATTAACATATAAAGTTCTGCTGAGTCTATCCGAGGTTGTCTCTCATTGAGTGTAAGGTGAAAAAGTAGGCTAGAGCCTGTAGAATACCTCTGTGATGCTAAAGTTGATTGTAGACCCGTACGAAAGCTCTCAGTGGCGTAGAAAGTAAATATTTCAGTTACATGTATTAACATATAAAGTTCTGCTGAGTCTATCCAAGGTTGTCACTCAATGAGTGTAGGTGAGAAGCATGGGCTGGAGTCTAGGGAATGATTCTGTGATGTCAAAGTTGATTGTAGACCCGTACGGCCGCTCTCAGTGGCGTAGAAATGAAATATTTCAGTTGAATGTATTAAAAAATACAGTGTTGCTGAGTCAATTTGAGGTTGTCACTCAATGAGTGTAGGGTGAAAAAGTGTTCTAGAGTCTGTTGAATGTTCACGGACGCTCTCAGTGGCGTAGAAATGAAATATTTCAGTTACATGTATTAAAAAATAAATCAAATTCCAGCAGGCAGTAAAAACAGCGAAAACAGCTAAAACAGCTAAAATCAGCGAAAACAGCTAAAAACAGCTAAAACAGCAAAAACAGCTAAAACAATTAAAACAGCTAAAAAACGCGAAAACAAACGCTCGGGTTTTTCCCAGGTTTTGTTTGGTTGGGCTTGCTTCGGCTTGCTTGGTTGGATTCACTTTAAATTTTAGTGGTTGATTTGTAGCTAATAAATTATACAGTCCTTCTGATAACAGAAATTTATCATTATCTATTATGAGAACTTTATCTTTTATAACGACGGGGTATATTTCCAAGAAACAACTTAGTTCCCTCTTTCCTTACACTATATTTAACAGTTGATGTTTCAAGAAGCTGATACTTTATCTTGATGAGATACATCTTATCACCATAATATTTACATCCGAACTAAACATAAAAATGGAACTATGTCATTTAATATATCCTAAGTATACGCTAGAACATCAGAAGGATGCTATTTAGGGTGTTTTTAGGCCGTATTTAGTCCATTATCCGGACACAATCCGGACACCATCCGGACACTATCCGGACACTATTCGGACACTATCCGGACACTATCCGGACACTATCCGGACACTATCCGGACACTATCCGGACACTATCCGGACACTATCCGGACACTATCCGGACACTATCCGGACACTATCCCGACACTGTCCGGACCCCAATAGGACGCAACTACCATCTTCTAGATAGCTAATAAATAAACCCTGTTTCTAGCAGCTTTGTTTATTGGTGATCTGATTCTCCACAAAGAGGTTAATAAAATCACACACATAAATACCAAGAACACAAACGTTTTATTTAATATATCTAGATACATTTCTATGGATAATTTTTCTAAGAGTTTTAAGGATATCTGGAGCGTTGGAAAAGTATTGGTGTGTTGTGCTTGTTCTCTGGAACTGATTAAAAATATCCAACATTACTGCTGTCTCCATATCTGTGCTTATACACGGCTCTTCTTCTTTGTACACAAACTTCGTAAGGTCCACCGATGGCATTATATGTTTTATAACTTTGCGGGTGGGATCGTAAATTTCTCCTTGAAACACGTTCCAAAAATGAGTGTTGCCTCCTATTTCCCCATAGAAAATCTTTCCGCATTTTGGTTCTACATGTACATTATATTTTTTAGCAAGTTCCCAAACCATTAAAGTTGCAGGTAAACAGGACCCACAATACAGGTTCCGACTGAATACTTCTTCAATGTTGGCAAGAATAATTTTTAATATTTCCGCCATGTTAATCGCGTGACAGCCGACGGTATACTAAACATTTCTTACCAAGGCATTCTACCTAAGCTACAAATTTCGTCTTCACCACTCCCTTCTTCGCGCCTCAGCAGACGTTTCCGTATAAGATCGAGAACTTGGTAGATTAATGTGTGCATTAAGATTTAGGAACCAAATAGGTGTTTGGAATGTTTGAATTTGCGTAATTAACGCGTCGATGACAGTTTTGGTAAACCACTCCACTAAATCTCCTCGTTTAGGCAACACCATTTCCTGCGTTTTAAAGTGCTTTCGTTCTTTTCCGGAATTAAAACCAACGGAAAACTCTATCTTGGTCACATCAGGTGTACCACTTAGGTCAAATTTTATCTGTTTTAATTCGGCTTGAAAACAGTCTAAAAGTGTTGCGCGAATATCTTCCTCTGTCTGCGATTTAAAATATTTTTGCTCTGGCTGAACTGGATTCTCAACTATTGCCTTTAATAATTCATATCTTGCTTGTTCATATTGTCCGATATCTTCCTGATAACATTCAAAACAATAAGTTTTAAAGTCGTAGTATGCGATCCTCTTGCGATCTTTTCTTCGTATACCACCAACCTTATATCCCTCCTTGTCTAAACATATTTCACATTTTTCCTGTAGCTCTGGTCGACACTCGCTACAATCGCAAGGCCTTCCCCAAAAGCACTCTTTAGGCATTGTGCTCGCTTCAACTGATCAACTAAGACTGAACGTTTAAATGTAATAAGATAGATTAATACTCAAAATAAGTGGTGGGGGTAATATTCTCTTCCTTTTTCTTAAACGGGTGGGTAAATTGTTTAATTGTTACAGACATGCATTGCCGTAACTAAGCCTTTTCTTGGTAACTAAAATATTTGAAGATGTGAGAACCGACATCATTACATTTCAATATTATTCTGCTGCATAGTAAAAGCCTAAATAGTTATTACAGAGAACATTCTTCTCGAACGCTGGGTCTTGTTTTCGTATTTATGAAAATTGCTAGTAAGTACTCGATAATTTAATTTTACTGCATACTAAACCTTAAACTCTTTTGCAGAACTTCAGTTGGTATTCGGAACGCACCCCTGTTTTCCGAACGCACTTCTTTCTACCAAACCGAGGTTATAAATAGAGGTGGCAAACAGCAGTTTAGTCATTTCGCATCAGTCTCTTGAAGTGTACAGACGTGTCTAGTTAAAATGGAAAAGTTCATTGTTATTAGGGACTCTATTCAAAAGGTGCGAAGATACAATGTAGTTGGTCGTGCGGTGGAATTTAAGTTAAAGCCTGTACCAGAAGGAACTGAACCAGTTGGCTGGGTGAGAGACGCTATACAGCAGGTTATTCATAAGACCACTGAAGGACTTCAATCGACGGATTACGTTAGTTTTAGTTTTTGTTCAAAAGACTTTAGTCGTGGTGAAGGGTGGATTCGATTTAGGCCTGCAGAAGAAATCAATTACGAAGACGTTTGGAATGTTATAAGCAACGTTTATCAATCTAATTCCTCCGGATTGAATACGGAATCATTTTGCCTGAAGGTAACAAGCGTACGTCTGCCATCAGGTAGAGGGAGAGGCAAAAAATACAACAGTTTTGAAGAGGAGTGTGGCATGAGAAGAGGAATTATAACCATTCCAAACAAGGACAATTTATGCCTACCACGTGCTCTCGTAGTGGCCATTGCTAGTGCTAATAAAGACCCTGCATTAAACAAGATTAGGAGAGATGTGGGAAAAATTCAGACAGAGAGAACTAAAACTTTGATGGAGGAAGCTGAACTTACCATTCCGAAAGGGGGTGCTGGAATGTTAGAGCTGGAAAAATTTCAACAATATCTCACGGACTATACAATCGTTGTTTATAGTTATGGATCAAAAGGTAGAGATGTTATCTTTGAGGGAACATCAGAAAGCAACAAGAGACTTAATCTATTGCACCATAATAATCATTACAATGTAATAACATCCCTGACAGCTGCCTTTGTGTGTAGCTATTATTGTGAGCAATGTTTCATTCCTTATGATCATAAACATGAACATAGATGTAGTAAAACATGTCGATCCTGTCTCCAAGCTTCCCTCTGTCCTGATGATCAAATTAAAGTTAAATGTTATTCTTGTCATCGGTATTTTAAAGGAAAGGACTGTTATGAAAATCATCTAAAAGTTGGCTCATGGGAAAAAACTACTGTCTGTGCGGAACTTCGAAGTTGTAATCAATGTTTTAAAATAATTCGAAGTACCAGAAACCATATATGTGGGGAGATATTTTGCAAGATCTGTCGTACTCACGTTACCGACAATCATCTCTGTCACATTCAACCTGACACAGGAAAACCCAAAACTAAAGATACCTTATTTGTGTTTTATGATTTGGAGACGCAGCAAGAAGAGGAGATGGAACCCGGTGTGATCCGTCATAGTGTCAATCTTTGTGTATTTCAACAGTGTTGCGACGTGTGCATAAAATCACAGACGATGGATATTTGTACGAGGTGCGGCATCAGATTGCAAAAGCTTAAAGGTTTACACGCGGTAGAGGCCTTTACGCAACACGTGCTACAGATCAGGAAGAACTTTAAAGAAGTAATTGTTATTGCGCACAATGGGCAAGCATTTGATCACCAATTCATATTAAATTACATTCTGACTGAAACTGATCTAACACCTGAACTCATTATGAGAGGAACCAAAATCATTATGATGTTGGTGGGAAATGTCAAATTTATAGACTCGCTAAATTATTTTCCCATGGCTTTAGCAAAACTGCCCAAAGCTTTCGGTCTTCCAGACACCTTTAAAAAAGGATATTTTCCTCACCTGTTTAATCTCAAGGCTAACGAAAACTATGTTGGAACTCTTCCCCCAATCGAATATTATTCTCCAGATACAATGAAAGAGGACGAACGAGCTAAATTTCTAAAATGGTATGAAGAGCATAAAGATACTGTATTTGAGATGCAAAAAGATATTGTTGACTACTGTGTTTCCGATGTAAAAATTTTAACTGAGGCATGTCTGAAATTTAGAGATCAAATGCTTAACACCACCAGCGTATGCCCCTTTACAGAGGCTACTACAATTGCTTCTTGCTGTAATAAGGTATTTAGAAGAAATTTTCTTAAGCCTGGCACCATTGGAATTATTCCTAAAAACGGCTATCGCTGGAGAGATAATCAGAGTCGTATTGCAATTGAGTGGTTATTGTGGTTAGAGAACCAAAGAAAAATAAATATTGTGCATGCAGCCAAAGGTCAAGAAGCCGTTCTACGAGGTATAAAGGTTGACGGTTACTGTCTTGAAACCAATGAAATTTTCGAGTTTCAAGGATGTTATTATCATGGCTGTCCTAGGTGTTACAAATTTGGCAGAGATGAAACCCTTTACGACGACCCAACAACAACTTTGAGTTTGCGTTATGAGACAACACAGATAAAAATTAAAAGATTAAAGGAGTTTGGCTATTTAGTAACTGAAATGTGGGAGTGCGAATTTCGACAGCAGTTAGAATCAAAGCCAGAGATCAGACAATTTACTCAGAGACATCCGCTTCTACTTACGATCCCTTTAAACCCTAGAGACGCCTTTTTTGGAGGCCGGACTGGTAATGTTAGGGAATATTATGAAATAGCAGAAGGAGAAAAGATAAAATACGCTGATGTTTGCAGCTTGTATCCTTACGTCTGTAAATATTGCAAATTCCCCATTGGTCACCCTGAAGTTTTTGTGGGTGCCGATTGTATTCGTTTGGATTTGAATTCTACTGATGGACTTATTAAATGCTGTATACTCCCACCTAAGGACCTTTATCATCCCGTATTGCCTCTAAAAATGAACAATAAACTTATGTTTGTATTATGTCAAACATGTGGACAAGAAATGAACCAAAATACTTCTTGTACCCACACCGATAAAGAAAGGTCCTTAGAAGGTACTTGGGTAATAGACGAAGTCTTAAAAGCAGTTGAGAAGGGATATCAGATATTAGAAATTTTTGAAATTTGGAGATATAAGATTCAAAGGTTCAGTAAAGACGCAGGAGAGGAAGGCTTATTTACAGCGATGATGAACAAGTTTATAAAGATAAAACAGGAAGCATCAGGGTGGCCGGATGTTTGTACTACGGAAAAAGAAAAAAACCGATATATTGAAGAATTTTTCGAAAGAGAAGATGTTAAACTTGAGTATTCCAAAATACTCGAGAATCCTGGGCTTAGGTCTTTGGCCAAGTTAGTACTTAACTCCTTTTGGGGAAAATTTGGTCAGAGGGAAAATCTACCTAAAACAAAAATTATAAGCACACCATCAGATTTTTTTACCTTGTTTACTAATCCCGGAATTTATGTTAATGGCGTTTTCCCCGTTAATGAAAAAACATTGATTGTTAGTTATGAGCACACAGAAGAATCATCTGATCCACTATGTACTGTTAATGTGTCTATTGCTGCTTTCGTAACGGCACAGGCTAGATTGAAGTTATACAGCTACCTTGAACAACTCGGAGACAGGGTCCTTTATTACGACACAGACTCTGTAATTTATGTGTCCAGACCGGGTCAAATTGATTTACCAACAGGTGAATTTATCGGAGATCTGACTAATGAATTAGAGTGCAATGGTTCCGGTAGTTATATCACTCAGTTCGTTTCTGGAGGTCCTAAGAATTACGCATTTAAAGTCCACTCAACAAAATGCAACACAGAAGAAGTAGTTTGCAAAGTAAAAGGCATCTCTTTAAATTATGCTGCATCAAAATTAATAAATTTTGAAACAATAAAAAATATGGTTCTCCACAAGACAGACCCAGTACCTATTATATCAAAGAACATTCGACGAACGAAAGACCATACTGTAACAACAAATACGGAAACCAAGCGGTATAGACCGAATTCAGTAAAGAGAAAGTTTCTTCCTGATGGTACCTCTGAGCCCTATGGATATAAGAAGCAAAGAACAGACTGTAATTAAATAATAAACTCGGATATAACAAATATATAAAATTGTAAAGTAAATGTAATTAATAAAGAAACTTCAAGTATAGAATTAATTTGTTTATGTAAACACCCTGTTCCTGTCAAGCGAGTGCTATACTCAACCGCTCAACCAATCAACCGCTCAACCGCTCAACCCCTCAACCGCTCAACCGCTCAACCGCTCAACCGCTCAACCGCTCAACCGCTCAACCGCTCAACCACTCAACCGCTCAACCACTCAACCGCTCAACCACTCAACCACTCAACCGCTCAACCGCTCAACCACTCAACCACTCAACCGCGTCATCTATCTCCCTCTAAGCGAATTTCAATGATCTCATACGAAGATTCCCCGAAACGGCGGCTCATCCCAAATATGGGGCGCTTGTTTGTGGGGCCCTGGTTCGTAGGGCTCCGAGGGTAAGGTCGTGAGGGGGCCGATATTGCTACTGTAGCTAATGCCCAGGTAGTTAATGCCCAAGAAGCTAAGGCCAAAGTAGCTATCGCCCAAGAGTGTGCCATTTGACAGTGAAAGTGAGGTTATGTATACATTCTTCTTCTTGGTCTCAAGTAACGGGATACCTACTGCTGTAGTCAGGCATCTTGCATGCGCCATTTTTCCAGGGTCACGATTGGCCAAATTTGATGACACTTCCCCTTTTTGTATCGCTAAACACATCTCATACAGGTATATTTGGTCAGTGCTGGCGTCGTTTAGATCGAATATAGGAAGTTCTCCATTTATTTTGTCGAATTTGACTATCGGCATATTTTGACATATTGCTAAACATTTTCCTATAGGCCCGGAAAATCCCGTAGGATCGTTGGTCTTTCCGTCTAAATTTTGAATTAGGTGACGAAGAGGAAGTTCATTGGCGTGTAGTAAACAAATTAACCATAGCACAGAATGTCCTAGGTCGGTCTCTATTTGTCTTATTACGCCATTTTTAGATCCAGTATTGATAACGGTCCCGTCACAGCCAACAGCCACAATTTCTTACAATTTAGTTCCCAAAAAATGTCTTAGAAAATTGACTATACTTGTTTTTAAACTATTAGCACTTCCTGAAGTAGGAGTCACGTGCCCCAGGTATAGGGAACCAGGTTCCGCTATTAAAACGACATGCTCTTCGGTGATAATTTTTTTATAGTATCGGTCTCCTTTCTTCTCCATTATTAACGTTTTATCCTTCCTTCCGTCAAAATAAATTCCTGTCACAATATTACTCTCGATAGCATCATGTTTCAGCTCTGTCCTTCGCTTCTTACGTTCTCTTCTCAACTTGCTGCGATTTAATAACTTGGACGGATCTTCTTTAGTTACAACACCCAAGTCTTGTAGTACAGCATTGGCTATCAGCGAGGCAGACCTGTCGGATATACCTGTTCGGTCACAGGCTTCAGATAGGTTTTTAAACTGTATTCCTCGAAGATCTGTTTTAGTGCTTGCTGACGTTGACGGGGAATGCAAATCAGGAACAAGATCGATTTTAGCAGAACTGCGTGAGGTGTTCTCTATTTCAATATCGGTAGAGTCAATAATTGCTTCTTTAATTTCATTTTCTTTGGTCTTAGAACTCTCTTGGATTATGGTCTTTTCTTGTCTAGACTTTCGTTTCAACCTGTTTTCTAAAACTTTGGTTAATTTAACGTCAACATTTCCAATGACCATCTTGCGCTCTTCTCTCTGATCAACCAGAAACTCTTTTTCCTGTTTAGGCACCTTATTTTTGCATTTACACTTCGAGAAATCTTTACACTTACAGCTTGATATGTCAAATAGCTTATGACTTACTTTCTTACATAAATCTAACTTTTCAAGACACTTCTTGTTGTATACTGCTTTGATTTTTTTTTACAGCTCTGTACTTACTATGATAGTCCTTAATAATACGAAAAATCTCTTGATCAGATACTATAGAAAGAGAGGCCTTTTTCCAAATATTTTTTAAATCATTTATAAGAATGTTAGACACTTCATAAACACTTGGGTCTTTTCCTTTATTCTGGTCTTTAAGTTTTTGTCTGTACGAGAGATATGCTCTCATAACGTCGAAATAAGTAGGAAGTACATTACACTTGAGTAGTTCAGCCGAACCAAACACCTCGCAAATAGTCTCTTTTCGCGTTTTGGGCATTTTTCACAACTTAACACTTTTAACAACGAATTAGCACGTCTTTCCTTAACGACACTGACAACACTGATTTCGGAACTGGACGGCCACTTCTCGACGTCATTGTGTTCGTTCGGTCACGTGCTCATCTCGTAGGAGGGGATTTCTATCAGTCAAGTACAAATTTATGCTATACTTGAGAGATGCATGTGATTTAATATTGGAAAACCGATATTTAGTTTTTGTCGAATTTTAGGCAAATTTAGCGCCGTCTAGGCACCTGAAGATATTAATTTAGAGAGCTAAAATTTTGCATAGTAACTACTACAATGGCAAGGCCACTTTTGAGCACACAGGCGTTTTCGTAACTGAAAATTTTTATTTTCGGTCCACCCTAATAGCCATGTCCGACAATCCATCGTAATAAAATCCACATTCGGCCAAGTTATTGGGCGACATAGCAGAGTTGAACCAGTCGTTGACGCTAAAGCTTTCTAGTCTATCTTCTTCTAGCGAAAAATCCAACTCTTCCGGTTCTATGTAACTGATCATCGTAGTTGTTTAATGTCGTTTGTTTGAGGTTTGAGTTTTAGAGTTAAGATGTTCAAAGGAATTGAGTTCTAACATGAGAATGATTTGGTTTATCTACTATTATATAGGCGAAAATGTACATGCCTTTCCAGTTTTATTGGTTGAGTTTTCTATCCGAGCTTTTCTTAACATGTGCAAAAAATAACTCATTATTGAAGCGGTGCGTATACCCACCAGACAAACTAGACCGCCGAGTAAACCTAAAACCTTGTTCTTTGCTTCAGATTTGTTAACAGCTTCTTTAGGTTTCAAATCACGCAGGTTGGGTTTGATTGGGTTTGATTTGTTCTCATCTATCGCAATATTCCACGGGAAACAAAACTTTTCTCATCTAAATTGTTTACTTTTTTACTTTTTTATTTTATTACTTTTCCCGGTAGTATAGTCTTTACTTTTCCCGGTAGTATAGTCGTTACTGGTGTAAATGGCCGTTTTCATACTTTTCTCAGTACTTTTACTAGTATAGTCGTTACTTGTGTAACTGGACGTTTCATTACTCTTCCCGGTAGTGTAGTCGTTACTTTTCCCGGTAATACAGTCATTACTCGTGTAAATGGTCTTTGCCGCTGCAATCGTAGTCCAATTCGCACTCTCCATTAGGGTTCTGTTGAAAAATTCCAGTCTCAACTTGTACTGCAAATAATTAGTTGCGTTCGTAGGAAGCCACGTAAAAAACACTGGAACTGTTTCGCTGTGTCTTTGTACAGACACGGCGTCCAAGAACACACAAGTTAGGAATGTCTTTGTTCAATTTGAAGCGCAAAATTTTTCCACCAACGGTTCTTGGACGCCGTGTCTGTACAAACAAATACCCTGCGAAACAGTTCCAGTGTTTTTTACATGGATTCCTACGAACGCAACTAATTATTTTCAGTACAAGTTGAGACTGGAATTTTTCAACAGAACCCTAATGGAGAGTGCTGAAACGTCGATAGACACGCACGTGGAGTGCATTACGGATGATATTGTTCATGCACTACGAATTCAGGGGTTCCAAGAGCTGTTAGTTCTCAGGCAATGTCCAAACATGTTTTGTGGTAAATGCATTTACGGGTCGGCGAGAAATTTGTCAACTGTGTTTGTGTTTTCCGGAACACGTTGCACACGCAATCATCGACAAATCGGACGTTGGAGTGGAATAGTGTTTATATGACGAAGAAACATTCACAGAGGTAATACAAAGAGAATACTATTGAATAATATTGCTGTCGCGACCTGAACATTAGCATTTCGGACAACCAAGAACGACCACAAGAAGAAAAGGTAAATTTTTGGCCGCTATTCTCTCCGATAGCCAGTTCTTTTTACGCAAACGTTTAATACTAATCAATTGGAATGAGTCTAGGGAGCGATTTAGGGACGGATTTAATTGCGCCGTAAAGATATTCTTTGTCTCGTCGCCAGATCAATACCACCGCAATGTTAGGTTGACGAGCACTCGATTCGAAACAGTGTCATCAAATTTGGCCAATCGTGACCCTGGAAAAATGGCGCATGCAAGATGCCTGACTACAGCTAACAGGGTTTTAAGATTGTATGTGGCCATAGAGAAACCATCAAATGAACTTAAAATAATAACAGAGTATGTTGTCAAAGTCTATGCCCCAACATGGTTCCAGAAACCGTCTTGTACAGAAGGCCCTAAACACCTATTTCAACTCATATATAGATCCCGATATTTACCTGAAAAAGTTAAAAAAATTATAGAACCGGTCATACAACGAAATGGTTATTTTGGACACCCAGAAAACATTCTTCTTACAATGATAAGGGACAGTCAAAAGCATATTAGAGAACTTGGACTGAGAAGGATTTTAAAGTGTAGGACAAAAAGTGGTACCTCGCGTGGAATTAGAGAATTTAGAGTTCCAGAGCTTAATTTTGAGAGTCAACACTACAGTGATTTAATAGACTGGCAATCCGTTCCAATAACTGAGCCATCTTTAACCAAGAAAATACCGAATGATATGTTGCAAGATATGATTTTAAAATTTCCAGATGAAGTTGACATTCTGAAATATCCTTGTCACACGCAAGCTGTAGAAAGATGTATTAGAGTAGTAACTGAAGCTTCCACGTTGGTTTCCGGGACAGAAGAAAGAGATGCTTTAATTCGTGCAAGAATAGTTTCCCGTCAGAAAATACCGAAAATTGGAACAAAACATAATTTTTTACATGCGTTAGGTAAATAGATCAATCAAATCTAGGGCAAGGGAGAGCGGGAGGAACTCGTTTTGCAGCCACCTCCACGTGGTGAGTTCTGGGTTGTTTCATAAATTGTTGTTTTCTAAATTGTTTAATTTATGAAACAAGCGAAGAGCTGCACTTTTTCCTTATATTTTCAGTATACGACTTCATAAAAAAATATCAACAGTTTGACCTCATATAGGCACCTGAAGATGACATCTGTTACGGACGAAATTTTGCAGGATTAATTGACTTATATAAGGGCAACTATTAAGCACTCAGGTTAAACTACACAACGCATTTCATTTTTCGTCACCTATAGATTCGGTCCACCCTAATGGCTATGTGTAGCGAATGGATTACGATACAGCAATTGGAAGGAAACGAAGACTTCTGGTTGGTACACGTTAAAGCGAATCCGTTTTGCAAATTTCTCATTCAAACAAAAGGGCCAGAATTTATTCAGGAAGAGTTCAATCGACCCATGCCCTCTTCTTTAACGTTGGAGCACTACTGTCATGGCGATGGAGATGTACCTCCTGTCCTAGATGACCCTAGGCTTAACTGGCTGATACCATTTGGTTCTTTTCAGCTAACTCAGTGTCACTGTAAATTAGAAAGTTTTCAACCTCCGGCTCTATGTTTAATGTGTAAACGAATCTATCCCCGGTGCCGTATGATTCCTTGTGGACATACAAGTTGTTGTAGATATTGTAGCCGTAGTTTAAGAACTTGTCCTATATGTAGATGTCCTATTACGTTTAAAATAAATGGAATGATTAAAGGCTATATTGTGGTTGTTTATTTTTATCCTGTATCACAAGCAAACCCCAGCAAAACTGAAAAGTTAAGCCGTAAGCAGACAAAATGCTTTCCCTTACACTTTTCATTATTCTTCTATTGTGGGGACTTGTTCTAATTCAAATGAGTTATATTGTCGACTCTCAAACTGTTTCGAATCGAGTGCTCGTCAACCTAACATTGCGGTGGTATTTATCTGGCGACCAGACAAAGAATATGTTTAC
>CAXARB010000331.1:145000-190000 GCA_963971165.1 Philopedon plagiatum
CATCCTCATCCTCATCCTCATCCTCATCCTCATCCTCATCCTCATCCTCATCCTCATCCTCATCCTCATACTCATCGTCATCCTCATCCTCATCCTCATCCTCATCCTCATCCTCATCCTCATCCTCATCCTCATCCTCATCCTCATCCTCATCCTCATCCTCATCCTCATCCTCATCCTCATCCTCATCCTCATCCTCATCCTCATCCTCATCCTCATCCTCATCCTCATCTTCATCCTCATCCTCATCCTCATCCTCATCCTCATCCTCATTCTCATCCTCATCTTCCTCCTCCTCCTCCTCCTCCTCCTCCTCCTAATCATCCTCATCCTCATCCTCATCCTCATCCTCATCCTCATCCTCATCCTCATCCTCATCCTCACTCTCATCCTCATCCTCATCCTCATCCTCATCCTCATCCTCATCCTCATCCTCATCCTCCTCCTCATCCTCATCCTCCTCCTCATCCTCATCCTAATCCTCATCCTCATCCTCATCCCCCTCCCAATCCTCATCCTCATCCTCTTCCTCTTCCTCTTCCTCTTCCTCTTCCTCTTCCTCTTCCTCTTCCTCTTCCTCTTCCTCTTCCTCTTCCTCTTCCTCTTCCTCTTCCTCTTCCTCTTCCTCTTCCTCTTCCTCTTCCTCTTCCTCTTCCTCTTCCTCTTCCTCTTCCTCTTCCTCTTCCTCTTCCTCTTCCTCTTCCTCTTCCTCTTCCTCTTCCTCTTCCTCTTCCTCTTCCTCACCCTCATCCTCATCCTCATCCTCATCCTCATCCTCCTCCTCATTCTCATCCTCATCCACATCCTCATCCTCATCCTCATCCTCATCCTCATCCTCATCCTCACCCTCATCCTCATCCTCATCCTAATCCTCATCCTCTTCCTCTTCCTCTTCCTCTTCCTCTTCCTCTTCCTTTTCCTCTTCCTCTTCCTCTTCCTCTTCCTCTTCCTCTTCCTCTTCCTCTTCCTCTTCCTCTTCCTCTTCCTCTTCTTCTTCCTCTTCCTCTACCTCTTCCTCTTCCTCTTCCTCATCCTCATCCTCATCCTCCTCCTCATTCTCATCCTCATCCTCATCCTCATCCTCATCCTCATCCTCATCCTCATCCTCATCCTCATCCTAATCCTCATCCTCATCCTCATCCTCATCCTCATCCTCATCCTCATCCTCATCCTCATCCTTATCCTCATCCTCATCCTCATCTTCATCCTCATCCTCATCCTCATCCGCATCCTCATCCTTCCTCATCCTCATCCTCATCCTCATCTTCATCTTCATCTTCATCTTCATCTTCATCCTCATCCTCATCCTCATCCTCATCCTCATCCTCATCCTCATCCTCACGTTAAAACACTGGAACTGTTTCGCTGTGTATTTGTTTGTACAGACACGGTGCGGCGTCCAAGAACCGTTGGTAGAAAAATTTTGCGCTTCAAATTGAGCAAAGACATTCCTCATCCTCATCCTCATCGTCATCCTCATCCTCATCCTCATCCTCATCCTCGTCCTCGTCCTCGTCCTCGTCCTCGTCCTCGTCCTCGTCCTCGTCCTCGTCCTCGTCCTCGTCCTCGTCCTCGTCCTCGTCCTCGTCCTCGCCCTCATCCTCATCCTCATCCTCATCCTCATCCTCATCCTCATCCTCATCCTCATCCTCATCCTCATCTTCATCTTCATCTTCATCCTCATCCTCATCCTCATCCTAATCCTCATCCTCATCCTCATCCTCATCCTCATCCTCATCCTCATCCTCATCCTCATCCTCATCCTCATCCTCATCCTCATCCTCATCCTCATCCTCATCCTCATCCTCATCCTCATCCTCATCCTCATCCTCATCCTCATCCTCATCCTCATCCTCATCCTCATCCTCATCCTCATCCTCATCCTCATCCTCATCCCATCCTCATCCTCATCCTCATCCTCATCCTCATCCTCATCCTCATCCTCATCCTCATCGTCATCGTCATCCTCATCATCATCCTCATCCTCATCCTCATTCTCATCCTCATCCTCATCCTCATCCTCATCCTCATCCTCATCCTCATCCTCATCCTCATCCTCATCCTCATCCTCATCCTCATCCTCATCCTCATCCTCATCCTCATCCTCATTCTCATCTTCATCCTCATCCTCAGCCTCATCCTCATCCTCATCCTCATCCTCATCCTCATCCTCGTCCTCATCCTCATACTCATCCTCATCCTCATCCTCATCCTCATCCTCATTCTCATCCTCATCCTCATCCTCATCCTCATCCTCATCCTCATCTTCCTCCTCATCTCCATCCTCATCCTAATCCTCATCCTCATCCTCATCCTCATCCTCATCCTCATCCTCATCCTCATCCTCATCCTCATCCTCATCCTCATCCTCATCCTCATCCTCATCCCATCCTCATCCTCATCCTCATCCTCATCCTCATCCTCATCCTCATCCTCATCCTCATTCTCATCATCATCCTCATGCTCATCTTCATCCTCATCCTCATCCTCATCCTCATCCTCATCCTTATCCTCATCCTCATCCTCATCCTAATCCTCATCCTCATCCTCATCCTCATCCTCATCCTCATCTTCATCCTCATCCTCAGCCTCATCCTCATCCTCATCCTCTAACGTTGCGGTGGTATTGATCTGGCGACGAGACAAAGAATATCTTTACGGCGCGATTAAATCCGTCCCTACATCGCTCCCTAGACGCATTACAATTGATTAGTATTAAACGTTTGCGTAAAAAGAACTGGCTATCGAAGAGAATAGCGGCCCAAAAATTTACCTTTTCTTCTTGTGGCCGTTCTTGGTTGTCCGAAATGCTAATGTTCATGTCGCGACAGCAATAGGCGTGGGCGTATTCTCTTTTTATTACCTCTGTGAATGTTTCTTCGTCATATAAATAGTATTCCACTCCAACGTCCGATTTGTCGATGATTGCGTGTGCAACGCGTTCCGGAAAACACAAACACAGTTGACAAATTTCTCGCCGACCCGTAAATGCATTTATTACAAAACATGTTTGGACATTGTTGTATTGCCTGAGAACTAACAGCTCTTGGAACCCCTGAATTCGTAGTGCATGTACAATATCATTCGTAATGCACTCCACCTGCGTGTCAATCGACGTTTTAAAAATACTATCTATAGGGTAATTACACATGGAACAACTATCGCCCGGTATTGTGTGCTTCACATTAATAAGATTTGATTGGCTAATGGCGTCGAATTCATCACCCCAAAATTCCTGGATGGCTATCGAACTGGAACACGTTTTAACTTTGTCCAAGGAAGCAGTTCAGCTTGATACTGAAGGATTGTACGGCGATTCCGCTCTTAACTTGCGAGAAGCTGCCAGCATTCTGGTTTCTTACACAAACGCGAATCTAGATCCAAGGGAGAAGGAATTTGGAACCAAAGTGAAAGCCTTGGTCGGATGGTTGGTGTCGCGTGCAATTCAAAACAATAGCGCAAAACAATTGGCCCCGAGTTATCTTTCATTCAAAAGTTACAAAGAGTATATCGATAAAGCTATCAAGGATATGTCAACGGACGATGAAGAAGAGGACAAGGCATCGTTTACAGTACGCGAGCCAAGGGACATTAAAGTGCCCAACTTTTGGGATTCACACGGTCAAGAAGAAATTCGCGATCTAATCGCAAGTTTGTTCGCTTCCAACAATACATTTAATCTAATGATGGGAACGGGAAAAACATTTATGGCCGCGTCTATAGCCTAATCGTACAATTTACTATTGTAGAAGTAAATAGTGCCAGCTTATTGTCGGTTCGGAGTTTGCTCGTAAGAGCGTGCAACCGGGTCGTTCGGTTCTCATCTTTTTCGACGAAGCCGAGGCTCTTCTTTCAACACGCGAAGATAGTCCCATTGTAACTAATCCGGTAACAGAATTTACGATTGGAATGGAAAATGACATTAACGATGGCGTCTACTTTTTCTTTACGACAAATTTATTAAGTCGTATTGAGCCCGCTATTAAAATGCGTTGTTGCGGATTGTTTCTGGGCTATCCCAAGACTCCCGAAGCCATCGCCTCGCTATATCGTGACAATTTGGCGCGTTATCAAAACACCGTCACGGAGGAGACGTTGGAAAAATTAGCAGGAGCCAAGAAACTTCTTTCGCCCAGTGCCATTGCAGATATAGTTAAACTGGCTTTCATTATTGCCAATAGAATTAGTGTAACCGATTGATTTAGTGAACGTAAACAACATTCGTACATAAAAGATACAAATGGTCCGTACACGTTTGCCGATGTGGCCCGCTTCTGAAACGCAATAATAGCCATAACTGATGAAAATTTACTAAACGCTTGGGAGATAACACCTGCTCTAATTACGGCCGAAGAACTTGAACGTTTTAAAGAGGATGCAAAAGAATTGCTGCAAATATAGTTTAGCCGATCGATTTATCTCGGGCTTAGAACTAATTTTTTGGCCCAGAACATTCAAAAATGCATTGATAACACGGCCTCGTTTAAAGATCAAAAAATGCAAATTGTCTGCATCCGTATAGACCGTTTGTTCTTGCAAGGGTATAAAAAAATGCATTGATGTGGGCCTCGTTTAAAATTCAAAAATGCATTGATAACGTGGCCTCGTTTAAAGCGCAATAATGCAAATTGTCTGCATTCTTATAGACCATTTGTTCTTGAAAGGGTGTACAAAAAATGCATTGTTAACGTGGGCCTCGTTTCAAATTCAAAAATGCATTGATAACGTGGCCTATTTTCCAATGCGACAATGCAAATTGTCTGCATTGTTATAGACCATTTGTTCTTGAAAGGGTATATAGTAGTATTATTAATAATAGTTTTTAACTACGATACACATTGTTGCTGTGTGTTGTTGCTCCGTTTTTGTGTTTTTTTTTGTGCGATATAAACGAACTTTTATAACTCAGCTTAGTACCGTTTTGTGCGTTGAAAATCTGTGAATTCGTCGATATATGGTTTGCTAATATTATATCAACTGCATCCCTGATAAACAATTAAAAGCAGTTGTGTTTTATTGTCTCGAATGGTATGAATTGAAGGGAAAAAGGGAAGGTGATAAGCCTTGTTGAATTTTTTGTTACTGAGATTTATCTTAATTGTGCTAAAATTCCATGTTTAGTGTAGGAGATTTTTACCATAAGGTGACTGATATTACTGGTGCTGAAATCGTCTATTTAGTGCATAAGGTTTCTGGGTCCACTACAATCAATCTTCAATCTTGTCTTGTTGGCTTGCTTGACACTGTTTAGTGGATGCATTCCGAGGTGCACTGGGATTAACGGTGCGACGCTGAACTGAGTAGGCGTACGCATCGTACTCAGCGGTGTGCCGCTTTACCATCATTCGTTCCCCTTCTCTTTTCCACTAGTTTTTGTTTCATCCTTGCTTCGCCTCCTTTTCTGCTCTTTTCTTCTGACAATGTCTGCCTCGTTCAAATGCTGTAGGAAATCTCAAAACAACCTGATATGTATGGCATGTCTCGGTGTCTTTCATCCGAGTTGTTGCGAAAGATCCAATAATCACAAGGTTATTAACAAGAATATCATCTTGTGCTCGCAGGTTTGTGTCGACTCATGACCTGAGTCTTCTGCTGAGGGTGTACTGGACAGAACCGGGGAGCTGTTGAATGTTATTCAAGAGCTCAGAACTGAACTTCACCTAAAGAATGAGCACTTGAAGCGCCTGAATAGGAACTCTGTGGTTTTCCAGGAGGATGCCTCGGAGGCCGAATCCAAATACCTTGCCGAGATTGAGAAACTGACAGAGATTAATCTAAAACTCAGAAGCGAGCTCGAGAGGCTACTACCAAAAACCATGGAGAGAAACTTCAATACTTCTTACACCCAGACTACTGTAAATCTGAGAGACGCTTCTTGTCAAACCGAACTCACAAACACTGGCAAGCCTACCGAAACCCAAACCGAACCGACTGTTCTGGTCGATAGAGGTTCCCAGACCACGGCACTCTCCGGCGAAATCTCGGACAGATTGTATCACTGTTCCAACACTATACACTCCAACCTCCCGATTTTTTCTGATGTGAACGCGAGCAGTCGCCCACCAGACAGGGTTATCCTCTTGAACAAGAGCTCTCAGACCTCGAACTCCTCTAACGTTCTGTCCCTGGCTGAGGAACTGAATCAATGCTCTGATACTGCACATGCAGGTCCTTCTGATGGTACTCCGAGGAACCCAATTACCGGTTTCAACGATTCAACCCGAAAAGTTCATCAACTATTGATTATAGGCAATAGGTCCAATGTGATTGGTTGCGCATCACTCTTCAGAAGGTACGCCGACTCTCAATTTGACATCAACTGCCAATATGGTGAGCGACTTCGACTTGAGGATATTTTTGACCGATATTTTGACCTTGGCCGGCGCTTCACCATGAACGATTACGTTATCCTATTCTACGGCAACGACGATGCATTCTTGGGAAAGATTCTTAACAACAACTTAGTCAACCACATCCTTAATTGCTTTGCTCACACAAATTTAATTCTCGTCGGACCTCCTTATGCCGCCTCTAGACCAATTCTCAACAACTTTGTCTATGAATCGGGTCTGGTTGTTAAGCGGTCCCTTCACGATAGAACGAACGCTCCTGCAAAATTTCTCAGCTTCAACGATTTCTCTAGTGACTGCGAGCTCAACTACTATGGCAACCCCTCCTACAATGCTAAGACGAAGCTTATTGTGCACATTTGTACCAAAATACTCGCCGATCCAATCAACTCCGGTAACCTACCGGACCGTCTTGATGTTGGTCCAACCGAACATCCTGGGAACTCAGAACTCAATCATGACCCCGATGTTCCTGTTGAATGTCGCCGCTCGCCTGTCTCGTCACGGGTTTCGAATTTTGTTCAACCGACGAGCAGCCCCGCCAATTAGACACCTTCAGCGTGAATCACCAAAACGTGCGAGGGCTGACAACTAAGACGGATGAACTGAACATAGATAATATAACTGCTTACTTCCAAAATGTTAGAGGGCTTCGGACCAAGTTGGACGAATTTCTTAGGAATGCCCGATCATGCGATTTTGAAATTGTAGGATTGTGTGAGACATGGCTCAATTGCGATATTCACTCGTCTGAGGTATTTGACGACAGTTACACTGTCTTCCGCTATGACAGAAGATATGCCGAACTGAACAGCTAACGTGGTGGGGGCGTCCTAGTTGCAGTTAAAAAACCTTATTATGCTTCATTAGTGGAAAGTTCAGCTCAAGTCCATTATGAGGTTGTTTGGATTCAAGCAAAATTTGGTAACGCGAACTTTATCATTGGTTGTGTCTATTTTCCACCTAACTCCAGCATTCAATGCTATGCCTCATTTTGTGATACCTGTGAATCACTGAGAAATAGGTACGATAACTATAAATTTCTAATCTTTGGTGATTTCAATGTTCCGTCTATTGAATGGGAGCTGGAGGATGACACATTAGTTCCTCTAAAATTTACATCGCCTTGTGCAGAAACTCTGCTTGACTCAATGTACTTCTTGGAACTTCAGCAAATAAATGGAGTGAAAAATAGTCTAAACAGAATTTTGGATCTTGTCTTTACGGAACCATCTCCGGGGGTCTCAGCTTCGTCCAGTTCTTTTCCTGTAACAAATATCGACGTTTATCATCCTGCACTTGAAATAAATTATGACATCCGTTGCATTACATATCTCACAAATAAAACCGAACTAAAGGTTTATCAGTTTTTCCAAGGAGATTATGATAACCTAAATCAATATTTTAATCAACTGGATTGGTCTTTCTTGTCTTCAGAAACTGACATAAACCGTATGGTCGGGATTTTTTACGAAAGATTATTCCAGGGCATAGACATGTATATTCCACAAAAAATTATTAAAGATCATAGATATCCAAAATGGTTTGATGCGCCGTTACGTAAACTAATTGGTCAAAAAAATAAACTGTATAATAAGTTTAAAAGGTCTGGTCAAAGCACGGATTATGATGCGTATTCCAGTGTACGTCGTGAAGTTAAGTACAGAACTGATATGTGTTACATGTTGTACGTAACACAAACTGAACATCTCATACCAGAAAATGTTAAGCATTTTTGGAGTTTTATAAACAACCTAAGGAAAGATTCCAGTCTGCCGAGTGTCATGAAATACCAAAACCAAGAATTAACGGATCCTGATCTTATAGCTGATGCCTTCTCCAATCATTTTCAATCATGTTATTCTGTATACAACAACGTAAATATAAGCGATACATGTCAAATTGAGTTTGCCAGCCTGCTGTCAACGCACTATTTTACTGTGGAGGAAGTTCTTGATAGATTAAAGAGTCTGGATACGTCCAAAGGTGGTGGTCCTGATGGAGTTCATCCTGTTTTGTTGAAGGGTTGCAGTTCATCCCTGGCTATGCCACTATGTTTGTTATTTCAAAGATCGTTTAACAGTGGCATTTTCCCGGACATCTGGAAGCATGCCAATTTAATTTCAATTTTTAAAAGTGGTGACAAAAGTGACGTAGAAAATTATCGCGGTATTTCCTTGCTTTCTATTATACCTAAAATTTTTGAGGCCATTATAAGCGATGAACTTTTCAATACTTATAGAAATTACATAATGGAGGAACAGCATGGATTTTTTGGAGGCCGATCGACGTCCACAAATCTGGCTGTCTATCATAACTTTCTGGTCTCCTCGGTGGAGGCGGGATGCCAAGTCGATGTCATTTACACCAATTTGTCAAAGGCATTTGATACTGTTTGTCACAAGCTGCTCCTAAAAAAGCTCTATAATATTGGCGTTTGTGGAACTTACCTGGAATGGATTGCATCATACTTGACATTACAAAGTCAGCGCGTTACTGTATGTGGATCAGTATCCTGTGAAGTTTCCGTGACATCTGGAGTCCCTCAAGGGTCACATATCGGACCTATTTTGTTTGTTCTTTTTGTAAATGACGTCCATCATTGCTTTCAAAAATCTCGCTTTCTTTTGTATGCGGACGATCTAAAGTTGTACTCGGCTGTCTCACCTAAGTAGAGATAGATGGTATGTTCTGCATCCACACTGTGTGTAAATCGCATACGCAAACCCAAGCCGTCGATACCGAGTAAACGAGAGCAAACCCAACCGGTACCGAGCGAACCAGAGCAAACCCAACCCCGATATCGAACGCACTCACTCAAACCCAACCCGATACCGAACGCACCTAATCAAACCCAACTGTCAACTGTCATATGTCAACTGTCATCTGTCAACTGTCATCTGTCATATGTCATACGTCATCTGACACACTTTTGGGCGTTAGTTATTTTGGTCTTAACTACTTGGGCACTATCTATTTTGGGGACACTATCTATTCTTCTCCTTCTTCTTCTTCTTCTTTCTGCCGTTTTTATTTACGATGACGTCACAAACTTTTTCATTAATCCTAATTAAATGTATTTATTTCGTAAGTCGCATATGCACTGAAAAAAGTTTTCTGTCCAAGGCGCGGATCGAACCCGCACACGCCATGTGTATAATTTCGTATTATATACGTTTCCCAGCTATAGAACCAAGTACGCCACGGCACCTAGTTGAATAAATAAACCGGGAAAATGATATCTTCCGGGAGTTTGGACGTGACGTAGTAGGTATGTTTTATGTGTTTTTTGCGATATACAAATTAAAAAATACGTAACGTGTTCGGGGGCGTTGTCAGAAGACGTTTAAAAAAAGAATGGCGTTGATCGGCCCTTTGGTTCCGGAGAAAATAATAGTATTATGCTACTACATACATATAAAGCGTCGTGCGCATGGCACGTTTTTGCGACAAAAAAAATTTAAAAAATACGTCACGTGTTCGGGGACGTTGTCAGAAGGCGTTTAAAAAAAGAATGGTGTTGATCGGCCCTTTGGTTCCGGAGAAAATAATAGTGGTCCGGTTGGCGGTTGTGTTAGCGATAAGCAGTCTTAGACGCCAAAAAATAAGTAAATTTAAATTAAAAATTAACAAAAAATTCCCGATCATGATTGTAGGCTCGTACGAAAGCTCTCAGTGGCGTAGAAATTAAATATTTCAGTTACATGTATTAACATATAAAGTTCTGCTGAGTCTATCCGAGGTTGTCACTCAATGAGTGTAGGTGAGAAGCATGGGCTGGAGTCTAGGGAATGATTCTGTGATGTCAAAGTTGATTGTAGACCCGTACGAAAGCTCTCAGTGGCATAGAAAATAAACATTTCAATTACATGTATTAACATATAAAGTTCTGCTGAGTCTATCCGAGGTTGTCACTCAATGAGTGTAGGTGAGAAGCATGGACTGGAGTCTAGGGAATGATTCTGTGATGTCAAAGTTGATTGTAGACCCGTACGAAAGCTCTTAGTGGCGTAGAAATGAAATATGTCAGTTACATGTATTAAAACATAAAGTTCTGCCGAGTCTATCCGAGGTTGTCACTCAATGAGTGTAGGGTAAAAAAGTGTGTGATAGCCTGCAGAATGCCTCTGTGATTCCAAAGTTGATTGTAGACCCGTACGAAAGCTCTCAGTGGCGTAGAAATGAAATATTACTGTAACATGTATTAAAAAATACAGTGTTGTTGAGTCTATCCAAGGTTGTCTCACATTGAGTGTAGGGTAAAAAAGTAGGCTAGAGCCTGCAGAATGCCTCTGTGATGAGACGTGACGTAGTAGGTATGTTGTATGTATTTTAGGTGGTTACTATAATAATAATAAAATAGTTTCTTTATATTTAACATACATCGCGTGTGCCAGCCGGTGCACTTGCAGCCGACGATATCGAGAACGACTCGTCGTCGGTTCCAGGTAGCCCTACACACGAAACGGTGTTGCTGTCGAGGGTCTTACCGCGTATACCACAATATTACATGCTAAAAAAAATTGCATCATCAGCGGAAAAAATTCCAGGTAAAGCGCGCTAAAATTGATCGACACGAGGCACGGTCAACCTGTGCACTCGCAGCCGGCGATACTTCTTATCACCATAATATTTACATCCGAGATAAACATACAAATGGAACTATGACCTTTAATATATCCCAAGTATCCGCTAGAACATCAGAAGGATGATATTTAGACTGTTTTGAGAATGTCTTTAGAACAGCATCCGAACAGCATCCGAACAGCATCCGGACACCATCCGGACAGCATCCGGACACCATCCGGACACCATCCGGACAGCATCCGGACACCATCCGGACACCATCCGGACACCATCCGGACACCATCCGGACAGCATCCGGACACCATCCGGACAGCATCCGGACAGCATCCGGACACCATCCGGACAGCATCCGGACACCATCCGGACAGCATCCGGACACCATCCGGACACCAATAGGGCTCTAATACCATCTTTCAGATAACGATTAAATAAACCCTGTTTCTAACAGCTTTGCTTATTGGAGATCTGATTCTCCACAAAGAGGTTACTAAAATACCACATAACTACAAAGAACGCAAACTTTTTATTTAATACATCTAGATACATTTCGATGGATAATTTTTCTAAGAGTTTTAAGTTTATCAGGAGCGTTGGAAAAGTATTGGTGTGTTGTGTTTGTTCTCTGGAATTGATTAAAAATATCCAACATTACTGCTGTCTCCATATCTGTACCCATACAAGGATCTTCTTTGTACACAAACTTCGTAGGGTCCACGGATGGCATTATATGTTTTATAACTTTGCGGGTGGGATCGTAAATTTCTCCTTCAAACACGTTCCAAAAATGAGCGTTGCCTCCTATTTCCCCATAGAAAATCTTTCCGCATTTTGGTTCTACATGTACATTATATTTTCTAGCAAGTTCCCAAACCATTAAAGTTGAAGGTAGACAGGCCCCATAATACAGGTTCCGACTGAATACTTCTTCAATGTTGTTAAGAATAATTTTTAATATTGCCGACATGTTAGTCGCGTGACGGCTGACAGTATACTAACCATTTCTTATAAGCTATTCTATTTAGATTACAATTTTCCTCTATACCCCTACCTTTTTCGTCTGCGTAGATTACAGTATGTAATAAGATTTACGAATCAAATATAAATTCTTCTTAGAATTGAATTACTCCAAGTTGTTCCCGTTCTTGTAAAATGTTCCAAATCTGGCTCCTGTTATTCTGGTTGCCAACCTGATTGGAGAATTCTAGCTTTTTTAGTCGTTCAACCAACTCGTTTACGTCATCATAGTCCGCAAATTCTTTGGGTTTTTCGATGAAGAACACTTATCGATTGATCAGTTCGTGTAATTATACTCTCAACAAACTTTTTATTTACAGCATCAGTGGCATCTGTCGGTGATTTCACGTTACAAAAATGATGATCTTGAATATTGTAATCACCATCTTTTGTAAGAGTAATCAAGTTGGGTGTTTGCGACACACGCAATCTTTTCTGATTAGACGAGCGGGGTAAGGAACGTCCAAACTGATTACTGCGGTACTAAGACATAGTAGCTGTAAACAAACTTATTTATAGAATTCGATTACTCCAAGTTGCCCCAATTCCTGCAAAATGCTCCAAATCTCGTTCATGTTATTATTGTTACCAACCTCATTGGAAGCTTCCAATTTTTTTAAACGTTCAACTAACTCGTTGACGTCATCGTAGTACACAAATTCTTTGGGGTTTTCGTTGTATTCCATTAAGGCGGATCCTGATTTCGATGATTTTACTGATTGAGATCTCGTCTTTGAAGTAGTAGGAACACTCTTTGAATAAATGGCTGCAAGTAGTGGCCTCACAATTGTAGTATATTTACGCGACTTATTACCTTTAATTTGATCAGTCTCATTGAGGTATAAGTCTGTTCGTTTTAAAATATCGCCATAGTCTTTATCATCAGCCATGGTATTATATTTCGGGTCCTTTAAAAACAATAAATCGTACAAACCCACAGTTCCTCTGTACTTAACGGGACCTACTTGAATATCACCGTTCTTCAAAAACTTGACGGGCTGTGTACCCAAATGCCAAGAATCAGTCGTCATATCATATTTCATGCCGTTTGAATCTATTTCAGTCGAGTTAAACCAAAATGTTTTCAAATACCCTTGTGCAATTTTAGGATATTGTTCGACAAAGCTGCTATACACCTCCGGTCGTCGAAGAGAAGCCTCAAACTCGGCTTTTAGATCTTGAACCGATTTATCTGCTAGGTCTTGTTGTGCTTCTTCAAACACATCATCGGAATTATCTCCATATCTGAACTCAGTAGCTGCGGAGGACGAGGACGTCGGTATCTTTACTTCCGGGGCTTGAGAGGAAGAGATCGCTGTAGGCTGCTCAAATTTTATCAACGGAGTTACATATTCACTCTTTTCTATTTGCATCTTACGTTTCTTAGCCTTTTTACCGAGAGAAGCATCCACGAGCTTATTCAGAGGGGCTGTAATAGGTGTTAAGAATTTATTAAGAGCTTCATCGTCTTCACCCCGCTCTAACTTTAATGCCAAGAACATTTTTCGGATTGTTCGCGAAGCTCGGATAATTCGACGCTTAACGTTCTTATCACTCTGGTTAAAAGGAGTAGACATAACCACTCAACCACTCAACCACTCAACCGCTCAACCGCTCAACCACTCAACCGCTCAACCACTCAACCGCTCAACCGCTCAACCGCTCAACCGCTCAACCACTCAACCGCTCAACCACTCAACCGCTCAACCGCTCAACCACTCAACCGCTCAACCGCTCAACCACTCAACCGCTCAACCAATCAACCGCTCAACCACTCAACCGCTCAACCACTCAACCGCTGAACCACTCAACCGCTCAACCGCTGAACCACTCAACCGCTCAACCGCTCAACCGCTCAACCGCTCAACCACTCAACCGCTCAACCGCTCAACCGCTCAACCGTTCAACCGCAGACCTGTTTCTAGAGACTTGGTACATCCGACTTCTAGAACGACAAGTGTCACACTGAGCCTTGAGGGCTTAGGGTATGATATAAGTATCAAACTTGTTACGATATCGGCCTTTAGCAATATCATTGTCTTTTACCATTACTAGGAACCTATACCTATCTTTCCAACATTCGGAACAAATCTGCTTAAATGCATCGAATGCCATGTCTGTATTAACGTGATCGTTGTAGATATGCTTCAAGTTTAAGTCGTCCTGCTTAAATAAAATTAATACATTAGCATTATCCCGAATCAGCTGTTTAGGTATTTTCGAGTAAGTTTGCGATAAATAGAATGAATCAATTGCATGATGACGACCCATACAAAAATAATTACGTATTTTATCCTGCTTCTCACATGCTACGTCATCAAATATGAATACAGAAGTAGTATAGGCGTTGCTTGAGCCAGACAGATGACTATGGCACAAACTGAAAAATAATGTTATTGAAAATGTGTCCTCAGGATTCGAACCTAGGACCTCTTCGAATGTGCTGAACCTTGGTGATGTTTGACAACCTAGACCGCACGGCTATCAAAGCCATGTACAGACTTTCATCGACTAACCCATAGGAAGGCTCTTGGAGACGCTACAATCAATAGCCAATCAATGAGAGGCATTTCGGGCATTAGCTACCGTAACAATATCGGCCCCCTCGCGTCCTTACCCTCAGAGCCCTACGAACCAGGGCCCCACAAACAAGCGCCCCATATTTGGGGTGAGCCGCCGTTTCGGGGAATCTTCGTATGAGATCATTGAACTTCGCTTAGAGGGAGATAGATGACGCGGTTGAACGGTTGAACGGTTGAGCGGTTGAGTGGTTGAGCGGTTGAGTGGTTGAGCGGTTGAGTGGTTCAGCGGTTGAGCGGTTTAGCGGTTGAGTGGTTGAGCGGTTGAGCGGTTGAGTGGTTGAGCGGTTGAGTGGTAGAGCGGTTGAGCGGTTGAGCGGTTGGGCGGTTGAGTGGTTGAGCGGTTGAGCGGTTGAGTGGTTGAGTGGTTGAGCGGTTGAGCGGTTGAGTGGTTGAGCGGTTGAGTGATTGAACGGTTGAGCGATTGAGTGGTTGAGCGGTTGAGCGGTTTAGCGGTTGAGTGGTTGAGCGGTTGAGCGGTTGAGCGGTTGAGTGGTAGAGCGGTTGAGCGGTTGAGCGGTTGAGCGGTTGGGCGGTTGAGTGGTTGAGTGGTTGAGCGGTTGAGCGGTTGCGTGGTTGAGCGGTTGAGTGGTTGAGCGGTTGAGCGGTTTAGCGGTTGAGCGGTTGAGTGGTTGAGCGGTTGAGTGATTGAATGGTTGAGCGATTGAGTGGTTGAGCGGTTGAGCGGTTTAGCGGTTGAGTGGTTGAGCGGTTGAGCGGTTGAGTGGTTGAGCGGTTGAGTGGTAGAGCGGTTGAGCGGTTGAGCGGTTAAGTGGTTGAGTGGTTAAGCGGTTGAGTGTTGAGCGGTTGAGTGGTTAAGTGGTTGAGTGGTTAAGTGGTTGAGCAGTTAACGTCCGGTTGCTGCCCGGTTAGTGCCCGGTTGCTGCCCGGTTGGTGCCCGGTTGCTGTCCGGTTGCTGCCCGGTTGCTGTCCGGTTAGTGCCCGGTTGCTGTCCGGTTGAGCAGTTAGACGTTTAAGTGGTTTCCTGAAACAGGGTCGGTTTTTTAGCTGTTTTTCCAGAACAGGGTCTGCTTTTTAGCTGCTTTTTCCAGAACAGGATATGTTTATTTAGCTGTTAAGAGTCTGCGGATTGTTCAAGTTTGGAATAATTTTGTGCCACAGGCAATAGAACATTTGTTGAGGTTAAATTTGACTGTTTAAGGTAATATAACATAATATAAAGGACATACTTTAATTCTTTATTAAAAAAAACAGTTAGATACATTTATATGGATAATTTTTCTAAGAGTTTTAAGTTTATCTGGAGCGTTGGAAAAGTATTGGCGTGTTGTGTTTGTTCTCTGGAACTGATTAAAAATATCCAACATGAATGCTGTCTCCATATCTGTGTCTATACTAGGCTCTTCTTTGTACACATACTTCGTAAGGTCCACGGATGGCATTATATGTTTTATAACTTTGCGGGAGGGATCGTAAATTTCTCCTTCAAAGACGTTCCAAAAATGAATGTTGTCTCCTATTTCATCATCATAGAAATCTTTCCGCATTTTGGTTCTATATCTACATTATATTATATTAGCAGGTTCCCAAACCATTAAAGTCGCGGGTAAACAGGACCCGTAATACTGGTTCCGACTGAATACTTCTTCAATGTTGGCGTGCTAATCGCTTGACTGTCGACAGTATACTAAAACATTCCTTACAAGCTATTCTACCTAAGTTACAAATTTCGTCTGCACCACTCCCTCCTTCGAGCCTCAGCAGACGTTTCCGCATAAGATCGAGAACCTTGTAGATTAATGTGTGCATTAAGATTTAGGAACCAAAGAGGTGTTTGGAATGTTTGAATTTTCGTAATTAACGCGTCGATGACAGTTTTGGTAAACCACTCCACTAAATCTCCTCGTTTAGGCAACACCATTTCCTGCGTTTTAAAGTTCTTTCGTTCTTTTCCGGAATTAAAACCAACGGAAAACTCTATCTTGACCACATCTGGTGTACCACTTAGGGCAAATGTTATCTGTTTTAATTCGGCTTGAAAACAGCCTAAAAGTGTTGCACGAATATCTTCCTCTGTCTGCGATTTAAAATATTTTTGCTCTGGCTGAACTGTATTCTCAACTATTGCCTTTAATAATTCATATCTTGCTTGTTCATATTGTCCGATATCTTCCTGATAACATTCAAAACAATAAGTTTTAAAGTCGTAGTATGCGATTCTCTTGCGATCTTTTCTTCGTGTACCACCAACCTTATATCCATCCTTGTCTAAACATATTTCACATTTTTCCTGTAGCTCTGGTCGACACTCGCTACAATCGCAAGGCCTTCCGCAAAAGCACTCTTTAGGCATTGTGCTCGCTTCAACTGATCAACTAAGACTGAACGTTTAAATGTAATAAGATAGATTAATACTCAAAATAAGTGGTGGGGGTAATATCCTGGTAATTTTTTAAACTATTTTAGCTCTATACTTATCTTAAACTTTTACTGCATACTAAACCTTAAACTCTTTTTGCAGAACTTCAGTTGGTATTCGGAACGCACCCCTGTTTTCCGAACGCATCCTAAAATTCTGCTTTAACAAACATGCCAGAGGTTATAAATAGAGGTGCGTCAGAGCAGTCTAGTCATTTCGCATCAGCCTCTTGAAGTGTACGGACGTGTCTAGTTAAAATGGAAAAGTTTATTGTTATTAGGGACTCTATTCAAAAGGTGCGAAGTTACAATGTTACAGGTCGGGCGGTGGAATTTAAGTTAAAGCCTGTGCCAGAAGGAACTGAACCAGTTGGCTGGGTGAGAGACGCTATACAGCAAGTTATTCATAAGGCCACGGAAGGACTTCAACCGACGGATTACGTTAGTTTTAGTTTTTGTTCAAAAGACTTTAGTCGTGGTGAAGGATGGATTCGCTTTAAACCTGCCAAAGAAGTAAATTACGAGGATGTTTGGGATGTTATTAGCAATGTTTACCAGTCCAACTCAACAGGACTTAATACAGACACTTTTTGTCTTAAAGTAACAACTGCACGCTTACCGACAGGTCGGGGAAGAGGAAGTAAATACAACAGCTTTGAAGAGGAATGTGATATGCGACGAGGAATAATAAGTATTACGAATAAAGACAATTTATGCCTACCTCGCTCCTTGGTGGTTGCGATAGCCAACCTGGACAAAGACCCTGAATTTAACAAAGTAAGGAAAGATACGGGAAAAATACAGATTACAAGGACCAGAAAGTTATTAGAAGAAGCTGGTGTTGTAATTCCCGGGGAAGGGGCGGGTATTGTCGAGCTTCAACAATTTCAAGAACACCTCAGGGATTACAAAATTGTGGTATACAGTTACGGGACAAAGGGCCGAGATACCATTTTTGAAGGAACTACAGAAAGCAATAAAAGACTTAACTTGTTACATCATGATGGACATTTTAATGTAATTACTTCTACTACGGCTGCTTTTTGTTGCAGTTATTACTGCGAGGAGTGCGAGGAATGTCACTCGCCATTTGATCACAAAGATAAGCACAGGTGCGGTAAAGTGTGTGCTGGTTGCCTTCAGTCTCCGAAATGTGCAATTCAAAAACTTAAAATTAAATGTACCAATTGCCGTCGGTACTTTAAAGGCCAAGCTTGTTACGAGAATCACTTACGAAATGGTTCTTGGGAAAAAAGCACAGTGTGTGCTGAAATTAGAAGTTGTGAGAATTGTTTTAAAACAGTGAGGGGTAAAAGACAACATGTATGTGGAGAAGTATTTTGTAAAATATGTAGAACATATGTACCTGAAAATCATCTATGTTTCATTCAAAGAGACACAGAAAAGCAGAAAACGAAAGATGTACTTTTCGTGTTTTACGACTTTGAGACCCGACAAGAAGAGGTGTTGACTAATGGTTCGCTTCTTCACCAAGTAAACCTCTGTGTTTTTAAACAATGTTGTGACGTGTGCATCAATACCGACGACACAATATGCAGAAAATGTGGTGTTAGACTGCAAATACTTAAAACTTTTGATCCTGTTTTACTATTTACGCAACATTTGCTACAATTACGAAAAACCTTTAAAAATATTGTTGTAATAGCACAAAACGGTCAAGCCTTTGATCATCAATTTATTTTGAATTATCTACTCACAAACACCACTCTAACGCCAGAACTAATTATGAGAGGAACCAAAATCATTATGATGTTGGTGGGAAATGTCAAATTTATAGACTCGCTAAATTATTTCCCAATGGCATTGTCGAAATTACCAAAGGCATTTGGTTTGGGTGATGACTTCAAAAAGGGATATTTTCCTCATTTATTCAACACAAAAGCAAACGAACATTACGTTGGTATCCTCCCTGCATTAGACTACTACTCTCCAGACACCATGAAGGAAGATGATCGAAAAAAGTTTTTACAGTGGTACGAGGAACACAAAAATGATCGATTCGAAATGCAAAAGGACTTGGTTGAATACTGTGTATCAGATGTAGAAATTCTAACACGGGCCTGTTTGAAATTTAGAGATCAACTGTTGTCAACCACTAATGTCTGTCCCTTTACAAAAGCCACAACAATTGCTTCCGCATGCAACAAAGTATTCCGCAGAAACTTTTTAAAACCCAACACCATTGGGGTTATTCCTAAAAACGGATACAGGTGGAAAGATCAACAAAGTAAAATTGCAATAGAGTGGTTAATTTGGGAGGAAAAACAAAGACAACTCAATATTTTACATGCTGCTAAAGGGAGAGAAATGGTTCTACATGGTGTAAAAGTTGATGGTTACTGTCTTGAAACCAATGAAATTTTTGAGTTTCAGGGCTGTTATTACCATGGATGCCCAAAATGTTATAAATTTGGAAGAGATGATCCTGTTTGTGGCGATCCTTCCACAACACTAAATTTAAGGTATGAATCATCTCAAGCAAAAAGTACAAAGTTAAAAGAAATGGGTTTTGTTGTTAATGAAATATGGGAGTGTGACTTTAGAAAGCAATTAAAAGATAATTTGGAAATTAAGGCCTACACCGAGACACATCCTCTTTTAACGCTTTTGCCTTTAAACCCGAGAGATGCTTTCTACGGAGGTCGTACGGGTAATACTCATACTTATTACAAGGCTAAAGAAGCAGAAAAGATTAACTACTTGGATGTTTGTTCCCTGTACCCCTGGGTGTGTAAGTACGGAAAATTTCCAGTTGCACATCCTCAAGTTTTCGTAGGGGAGGAATGTCACAGTTTGGATTTGAACAACATTAGCGGCTTAATTAAATGTAAAATTTTACCTCCTCAAGATCTCTACCACCCAGTTCTCCCCGTTAAAATGAATAGTAAATTGATGTTTGTTCTTTGTCGAACCTGCGGTGAAAACATGATTACTAGCGAGTGCAACCATACTGATGAAGAAAGAAAGTTAGAGGGGACATGGGTTCTAGACGAGATACTTAAAGCTGTTGCGAAAGGATACAATATAACCGAAATACAAGAAATATGGAAATATGATGTTCTGACATTTAATAAGGAGACTGGTGAAGATGGCCTGTTCACAGGAATGATGAACAAATTTATTAAAATAAAGCAGGAAGCATCCGGCTGGCCCAAAAGGTGTACAACCGAGGAAGAGAAAAACAAATATATTGAAGAATTCTTTGCAAGGGAAGATGTTAAACTAGAATATTCTCAGATTCTTGAAAACCCTGGTCTAAGATCTCTAGCTAAACTTATTGTAAACTCTTTTTGGGGCAAATTTGGACAACGGGAAAATCAACCAAAGACAAAGATTGTAAATAAACCTGCTGAATTCTTTGCAATGCTAACAAATCCGTCAATTTATGTTAATTGTGTTCTCCCTGTCAACGACAACACTCTAATTGTTGGATATGAACATATAGAAGAATCCTTTGACCCGTTAGCTACTGTTAATGTGGTTATTGCTGCTTTCGTTACTGCCCAAGCTCGCCTGAAACTTTATTCGTTTCTCGAACAATTAGAAGACAGAGTCCTTTATTACGATACTGACTCCGTTATTTACGTTACCAAACCTGGTGCGACTGATTTAACTACAGGACAATTCATTGGTGATCTAACCGATGAATTAGAAGTGTATGGTGATGGCAGCTACATTACAGAATTTGTTTCTGGGGGCCCCAAAAATTATTCTTATAAAGTAAATGCTACCAAGACTAATTCTGATGTGATGGTTTGTAAAGTTAAGGGAATATCCTTAAATTACGAGGCATCGCAGTTAATAAATTTCGACACTATTAAGGATATGGTTCTTACAGAGTCGGGACCAATATCGATCATCTCAGAAGATATTCGAAGAACCAAAGACCACTCTGTAACAACTTGCACTGGGACGAAACTCTACAGACCAAACTCCACAAAAAGAAAGTTTCTAGTTGATGGGAACTCTGAACCGTTTGGCTACAAGAAACAGAAAACCTGTTAATTAGAATGTATATTATAATATTTGTACAACATTTGTAATTAATAAATAGTTATTAAATATTTTTGTCATTTATTTTAACTTTTTTTAGCAGTCTAACAGTAGTTGACAACTTTGTTGTGAGCTATTATTTATGTATCTTTAAGTCGCGAAGTCTCAAATCGGTTCTAATTTAAAACTACTGGATAAAGTCTAAAGCAACAACACGTTCTATGTTTATTGGTAAAGAAAAACAAGTTTTAAGTAGAAGTCTATTAAGGGTGTAAGCCTATCACCTCTATCTTGATTCGTGGCTGTCAGATGTACACAGTTCTTAAAACATTGTTCAAGTTTACTACAAGAGTAGTAACACTGATCTTACATACACTTTGCAGTGATACTAAATTAGTTGTAGCATTGTTGCCATATTTAGAAAATTCTTAAAACTATGGTTAAGAAGGGTATTTTTACTGCAATGTCGCCCGGTCAGAGCTAATAATACTTAGCAACATCTAGATATGTTTTAATTCTGTCATTCAAACCCCAGAAATTTGTCGAAGTGGCACGAAGTTCAAAATCCTAAACGGTCTAAATATTACTCTAAGAAATGCACAAGCCTCTAATTTGTTCGTACTGCAGCTTTAATTTACCTTACAACATTAGAAATATTTTACTATTGTCTTGAGGTTTTAAACTTAACACATTTGTCTTTGAGTTGTTCCAACAGTATCTCTTTTTCTTTCTGTCTCGGTGACGTTCTTAGTTTAAAAGTATTGATAGGGTGTGGCTACATTTTTTTTAGGTTAAGTAACGACTAAATATAGCACTTAAAAGTATTTATTAATTAACAGCCTTCATTAGGATGTGTGAATATTAAAGTTCCTCTGTGTAAAATTTCTATATTAATTTTCGAGCTCAGCGTTTTTTAGCTGATTTTAGTTGTTTTAGCTGTTTTAGATGTTTTAGCTGTTTTTAGCTGTTTTCGCTGATTTTAGCTGTTCTAGTTGTTTTCGCTGATTTTAGCTGTTTTTAGCTGTTTTCGCTGTTTTTACTGCCTGTTGGAATTTGATTTATTTTTTAATACATGTAACTTAAATAGTTCATTTCTACGTCACTGAGATCTTCCGTACGGGTCTACAATCAACTTTGACATCACAGAGGCATTCTACAGACTCTAGCCTACTTTTTCATCCTACACTCAATGAGAGACAACCTGGGATAGGCTCAGCAGCACTCAGCAACACTGTATTTTTACATATATGTAACTGAAATATTTAATTTCTACGCCACTGAGAGCTTCCGTACGGGTCTACAATTAACTTTGACATTACAGGGGTATTCTACAGACTCTAGCCTACTTTTTCACCCTACACTCATTGAGAGACAACCTTGGATAGGCTCAGCAGCACTCAACAACACTGTATTTTTGCATATATGTAACTGAAATATTTAATTTCTAAGCCACTGAGAGCTTCCGTACGGGTCTACAATCAACTTTGACATTACAGGGGTATTCTACAGACTCTAGCCTACTTTTTCACCCTACACTCATTGAGAGACGCTTGCTTGGGGTCATAGAGATTATGAAAAGTATAAGGAATCATTGGAAATTCCATAAGCTAAGACTGATCACAGACAGCTATCTTTCCATCAATCCCTTTCGGTGGCTATATGTGTGACTTTAGAGGCTGTGATATTAGGCTAGTAATTTATTTTATTTATTTATTGTATTTATTTTACCCCAATCTACTCTATTTACTATATGTTTTACACTTTATTTAATTATTGTATTTATTTTACCCCAATTTACTCTATTTACTATATGTTTTACACTTTATTTAATTATTGTATATATTTTACCCCAATTTACTCCATTTACTGTATGTTTATATGTACTTTATATGTTTTACACTTTATTTAATTATTGTATTTGTTTTACCCCAATTTACTCTATTTACTATATGTTTTACACTTTATTTAATTATTGTATTTATTTTACCCCAATTTACTCCATTTACTGTATGTTTCTATTTATTTTATATGTTTTACACTTTATTAAAAAATTTTTGTGTTTAAATTGTTGTCTTATTTCCTTAGTTGGAATAAAATAAATAAACAGAGTACTAGTTAGTAACAGAATACTGTTTGTATATTAAGCTTATACAATTCATAAATATGCTTTGCAAATAGGTGTATTAACTTCTCCGTCCATCTAAATAGATACTTGTCTGTTGCGGCATCTTCAAACTTGAGGCTTCTCTTATCGCCATTGCGATGAAACACTAAAGTACACTGTCCACTTATCATAACTATATCCACCCAATGGGTATTGAAACAATCAAAAGTGCTTAGAAATTCTTCAAATTCGCCACTGGAGAAATAAAGTTTACCATAACCAATAGTATCCAAAATTACTTGCTTGCGTCCCACTTCTGATGTGTCAAAGATGACTGTTATAAAGTCATCAATCTCGTAAACTCGGTTAGGCTTAGTCTTAAGAACTGGGACATCGGGACATCTAGAAGGAACTTCAAACACCTTATCCCAGCTGGAAGAGGAGGAGGAAGCCATTGGTAAGTTTAAATGGTAAGTTTTAAAAATATCCTAACCAAAGATGTCTTTTCTTTGTAAAACGTAATGTCACTTTTCAGCTTGCGTATTTTTTTCAAATGCTCGTCTAATTTAACTGACAAGTCGACTGTCTTCGTCATGTGCTCGAGTCTAACTGTCTAAATTTCTCAAGGGGTTCTATTAATATAGGGTAAAATTAAACATGTAATGCAATTTAACTTCTTTATTTCGGCAAAAAATCATAAATATATGCATACAAGATTTTTGAATTCTCAGCACTACAAGCACAATATTCTAAACCATGATAAGAGCAAGTGGTTTTACTTAGAGATAATTTCGGTACATTAGCGCTATCCCTAGCAAATTCTAAATTAACAATATCGGGTATATTCTTAAAATATTTCATCGTGGAAAAAGTTTCAAGTAAAAAGGCCTTCTTTACATGTCCCTTCACATAGATGATATCAACATCTTGTAGATCGTTGTAGATAATGCGGTAAAGTTCATTGTAGTCGGTTTCGCCGGAATTGTAGTTTAAGCCATGTCGGTTCCCATATAGAAACATTGCTTGCTTCTGACAATCATAGGACAACTCATAAAAGGGCTTAACTGGTTTAAAAAGATAGTTCTTTATTTGCTTTCCATCGTAAATAGACAATTCTTTAGCTTGGAATTCTGGAACGCGGAATCCTTGAACGTCAACCACAACAAACCTCATCGTGACAGGGCTGGAGAGTAACTGACTACAACACATCACGTACTTGCCCTGTTAAAGCCTGATACTCAAGCACTCGATCGTGAATAATTATACAGAAAGCACGTGACTCATTTGAGAAGTTTTCGGAACTTTGAAACTCCAACTTCACGTCGATGGTGTTCCTCTTGAGGGCTTCACTTTGTTTGGAACAGTCAATAACAAAGAGGCGAGAGCGACAAAATCCAAAAGCGGTTCACACCGTTGTTTTCCCAAATAGGTTTTTTGAAAGTCCGTATACATCTGATAGGCTTCTGTAAACTGTCTATTGGCAAAGTTTAGGTTTAACGATTCATAGGGGTAAACTTCAGAATTTAAATGCAACTTGACGTCGGTGATGTCCAAATTATCAAAGTAGGTACAATCAGCTTCAAAGTTATCTTTTCGCTTCTTCATAAAAAATACAATAACATATCGGGCTCTCTCAGACATCGTCTTAACGGTCCAAATATCACGCTTTGTCGTTCTCAAAGCAGGCAGTTCATGTATTTCCCAGTTTCTAAACGGGATATATATCGGTTTGTTCTTTGCAATTTCATCCAAAAGTCTCAATTTCACTGCATCACTCGGGTAAATATGTCTAACTTTCAACTCAACCGTTTTTAAGATTATTGTTGCCTTCTTAGTACCAGAAGACTTGTAGCAGTTGTCATCATGACGAGCACGAACTAGTTTAATTTTCTGTTTACCCATTAATACATTGTGGTAATCGGCAAACACGCCAAACAATATTGAAAGTCGTATGCGAAAATTAAAGTCTTTAGAAGTTTCGTCCAAGGTCTTAGCAATTCCACTAGGCCATTCCATCCAGCTATGTCTCCAGAGCTCGGCTTTCTTGCTCATTTAAACATAGCATATTTTTAACTGTGCTAACAATGCCAGGATCTCGAATCTTTTCAATCTCCTTGCCATTAACTTCATAGGAAATGGTGTCAAACAGAAAACCCCAAGTTTGCGTAGGATGTTTAAAAAATGTATGTACAAGATGGTTTTGTTTTTATCTTTTAACACATATTGTTCATTTGAAAACGTTAGCAGCGAAAAATAGCCAACCACTAATTACGTCGATCTCTCATATGTTTATTTAAAAATCATAAGGTAGAAATAGTTATTTATTAAGATCTATAATTTTACATTATTTGATATATTACTTAGTAAATATTTGAGTTGTACTAAAAGTCCTAGATTAGGACATTTAATACCAAAGAAATTAAGATCCATCTTTCCTGAGCTAACGAGGTTATTGGTAAATTCATTATATTCGAAATACATACCATTTTGAAGGAAGTATAGACGACCATTTGTGTATCGAAATACGCCATCTACTCGGGCAGGAACACCAGTAAAAAGTTCTGATATTAAGTGTGTTTCTTTAGGCCTAAAGCTACATGCGTCCATACCCCCCACCTCATATTTATTTATAAACAAATAGGTTCGTCCCTTATTAGTGTTAGCCGCTGCACAAATTATAGTTTTAGCATCTCTTCTAGCAAGCCTATCAATATTTTCCGAGCGTATTAATTGAAACCAAACAAATAAAACAAAAACTATTTTAATAACTATTGTTTTTAATAAAATTCTATAATACCAAGTCTTTCAAGTTCTATAAGAATTGTCGTTATTTCACTATCACTACCATTATCAATACTATTTTCTTCTAAATATTTGAACCTATCAACTAGCTCGTTTACATCCTCATACTGCAACACACTGCTGTATTCAACTCTTTCAGCTGTAGGAATTTTGTGAAACACTTGTTTTTTCGGATTGGAAGATTTTAAAGTGTAAATTCTTTTAGGCGGAAATAACTTTGCTATAATATTCTTGTACTTCCAATCAGCGCTTGAAATAATGCGCTCATCTCGGTTAAAATTCCTCCTATGAACGTTGGTAAGAAGTAGAATTTCTTTGTAGTCATTTAAGTCCTTTGTCGAGTATCCTTTTGGTTGCGTACTCGTTAGTAAACTTAATAGCCCAGTCGTTAAAGTATATGTTTCGTTGCTAATCAATAACTTATTATTTTGAATCTTTACTGAATCATTTCCAATAAAGTACTCAGTGCCATCAGTTCTAAATCCCATAACGTTTTTATCTGGCATTTCCAGGAGCGTCATTTTAATTTTTCTTTCAGTCATCTTACCCCTATGATACCTTGCAAACTAATGAGTGTGCAAACAGAGTGGCTCACTATTTATTAAACCTAACACCACCCTAACACTACCCTAACACAACCCTATCACACTCCTATCAGCAACCTAACACCACCCTAAACAACTCCACAACACAAGCTAACGTCCCTATCAACAACCTAACGCCTACATAACACAACCCTATCAGCAACCTAGCACCACCCTAAACAACGCTACAACACTAGCTGACGTCCCTATCAACAACCTAACGCTTACATAACCGTTCCTCTAAGCACAGCATATAACACAAGCAATATAACTAGTAGAGATGCTGTTCGTAAAACCCCTGCCGGGGGGCAGTTTTTAACATTAGTTCTATTAAACTGATCAGAGGTAGTAGCAACATTGGTACCCTTATATTTTTGAAGAAAATAGTCTGTAGATTGTTTCTATATTAGCAAGTACGAATACGAATTACTGCTTCCAGAAACAAGACCTATTTCTTAGTTGTTTCACAGCTGTTCAGGAGTTGGTTTCCGAAACAGGGTATGTTTTTAACTGTTAAGTGGCTTGGGCAGTTAGACGTTTAAGTGGTTTCCTGAAACAGGGTCCGTTTATTAGCTGTTTTTCCAGACTAGGTTCTGTTTTTAGCTGTTTTTCCAGAACAGGGTCTGTTTATTAGCTGTTTTTCCAGAACAGGGTCTGTTTCATTATCGGTTAAGTGGTTGAGCGGTTGAGCGGCTGAGCGGTTGAGCGGTTGAGCGGTTGAGTGGTTGAGTGGTTGAGGGGTTGAGCGGTTGAGTGGTTGAGTGGTTGAGCGGTTGAGTGGTTGAGCAGTTGAGCGGTTGAGCGGTTGAGCGGTTGAGTGGTTGAGCAGTTGAGCGGTTGAGCGGTTGAGTGGTTGAGCGGTTGAGTGGTTGAGCGGTTGAGCGGTTGAGTGGTTGAGCGGTTGAGCGGTTGAGCGGTTGAGTGGTTGAGCGGTTGAGTGGTTGAGCGGTTGAGTGGTTGAGCGGTTGAGCGGTTGAGTGGTTGAGTGGTTGAGCGGTTGAGTGGTTGAGCGGTTGAGCGGTTGAGTGGTTGAGCGGTTGAGCGGTTGAGTGGTTGCTGTGTGAGTTTGAAAGACAAGGTGATATCTGGTTTTGTTCAAGATGTGGAATTTCACAATCCTACTTTAAATAAATTCTGTAACTAATTCTTTGTTTTATTTTTTATTAAACTTTACCCATGAAACCAAAATCCAGTTGTTAAATGGCAAATTAAAAACTAATATACAATATAATTATCCGCTTTCGAATTTTTCCGTGCTGCACGTGGGTAGGTTTTTCAAGCATCTGCAAGTAATACAAGTAACTTGTATAATTAAACCTCATGAGAAAGGTATTTGTTAAAGGCTTACAGAAAAAATATGGTTAGGTGAACTATTTCCTAATACAATTATTGATTTACTAGAAATAGGTTGTGTTAATGTAGCTAAACTTACATTATTACACATAGGAAATTTTCATTGTAAAAATCATATCTGTAACGATTTACTTTGTGCTAGAAAAAACGTATTTTAATTAAGATCTTGGTATATAAATAAAACTACTTAAAATGTATTTCTTCTTTTTATTTTCCCCAAAATTACCCACACTTAAATAATACTACAATCTACTATATCTAACATGCAACAACGAAAAATTATATACACATAAATTTTTCCTTATAAATTAAATTTCGATGATGTCTATCTAATATTTTGCAAATTATATCTTCACTTTGTTTGATTCTTCTTTCAAATCGAAGTCTGTCTGCTAAGTGTTGTAAAAAGTGGCTTTTTCGAGCTCATAGTCATCGTCATCGACTTTGAGTCTAGTAAGAGTGTAATATGTCAAAAGAACCTCAGGAGGTTTGCATCGATCTTCAAGGTTACCCCTTAGCCAGTGGATTTATACCGAAGGAGTTGGCTGCGTATGATGGCGTACGATTTTGCAGCTTTCTCTTCAAACCTCCGTATGGCAGGAAATTTTTAAAGCTTGAAGATCTCAAAATAGTAGAACATTTGAAGAAAGACTGATTACGTTTGAAAATTGGACCAATAAAGTTAGTCCTAAAGACTTAGCACAGGTTGGTTTTTATTACACCCAACGATTAGATATAGTTAAATGTACATTTTGTCATTGTGAGTTTGCTGATTGGAAGGAAGGAGATGATCCGTTAGCCGATCACTATAAGTACTCTAAGCATTGCCGGTTAGCTAAAGTATTGTGGAAGTGTCGACAAATGAAAAAAAAGGTAGTCACACCCCGAAGCTTGAAAAAGATAAAACCCGAACCGCTCCGAACCCTCCATGTTAGCTCTCTGTTCTTAATACCGCTGTTGGTGTAATTAACCAGTGGAATTATACACATTTATGATATTATAAATCTCTATTCTTCGACGCTTTAAATCATTTTAACGCGCTGATCTTCAGTTAACGCCTCCTGTTGATACCCTATTGCTGTCTGGTTAGCACGGTTGCTGTCCGGTTGCTGCCCGGTTACTGTCCGGTTGCTGTGGAATTATACACCTTTATGATATTATAAATCTCTATTCTTCGACGCTTCGATGATCATTTTAACGCCAGTCATGGCTCTGTTAAGTTCGTCCGTCATTCTGCTAGTTGCAGTAGTACACAACGTCTTTTACGTATATCGGCCTTTTAATGTTAAAAACGCCTCTGTTTTGTTCGATTTTGGAGATTATAACGCTAGCAGTCCATGGATTCTGATGGCTTTCAACCCTCAGATTACTGGTCACATACTCGTATTCTCCACTACGATACCTCAATCAAACAGCAGCAGCAGCAGCAACTCTTTTCGCTACAAGGTTCAGTTTCTCTTTCAAGATTCGACGATTGGTGAAACAGGATGGATGACGTTCCTTAGCAAGTGCAAGAATGAGACCGCATCTCCTACTATTACTCCTACTACTAATTCTACACTAACCCCATCTTTATCTGAAACTATAAATAGTATTTCTAGTTTATTTGTATTCATAGCTGTAACCTGTTTAATAGTATTAACTAATTTTGTATATACAATTGCTAAATATCGATATAAATTGTGGTTAAATAAATAATTTTCTATACTTACTACTTTCATTACATACTCATACCTCGAAAAATGTGTCTAAAATATTAAAACGACTGCTGCGCAACCCAACACCGCTAGCGCCGTCAGCCGAAGTCGCCATCGTCTTTGAGATGCTGAATTACAAAAGACGCAAAGCCCATGTGTTTATTTGGTAGAAAAGGTTCTTCGTCAGCGCAACAAGTATAATAAAGAACAATTATATGTAAAATGGTTAGGTTTTCCAATCCAGTTTAATGCTTGGATAGATAAGCCAGATATTGTTTAAATAATATATTTATATTCATTTTATTTTATAAGGTTTTATTACAATTTACCTAAAATACATACAACATACCTACTACGTCGCGTCTCATCACAGAGGCATTCTGTAGGCTCTAGCCCACTTTTTCACCCTACATTCATTGAGTGACTACCTCGGATAGACTCAGCAACACTGTATTTTTTAATACATGTTACAGTAATATTTCATTTCTACGCCACTGAGAGCTTCCGTACGGGTCTACAATCAACTTTGGCATTACGTGGGCATTCTAGAGACTCTTGCCCACTTTTTCACCCTACACTCATTGAGTGACAACCTCGGATAGACTCAGCAGAACTTTATGTTTTAATACATGTAACTGACATATTTCATTTCTACGCCACTGAGAGCTTTCGGACGGGTCTACAATCAACTTTGACATCACAGAATCATTCCCTAGACTCCAGCCCATGTTTCTCACCTACACTCATTGAGTGACAACCTCGGATAGACTCAGCAGAACTTTATATGTTAATACATGTAATTGAAATGTTTATTTTCTACGCCACTGAGAGCTTCCGTACGGGTCTACAATCAACTTTGGCATTACTGGGACATTCACCAGACTCCAGCTCATGCTTTTCACCTACACTCAATGAGAGACAACCTCGGATAGACTCAGCAGAACTTTATATGTTAATACATGTAATTGAAATTTTTATTTTCTACGCCACTGAGAGCTTCCGTACGGGTCTACAATCAACTTTGGCATTACTGGGACATTCACCAGACTCCAGCTCATGCTTTTCACCTACACTCAATGAGAGACAACCTCGGATAGACTCAGCAGCCTTCATTTTCCATTTTAATGTTACAGTCATATTTATTTTCTACGCCACTGAGAGCTTCCGTAGGAGTCTGCAATCATGATCGGGATTTTTTGGTAATTTTTAATTTAAATTTCTAAATATATAGCACAATTTTGTCAGATCTAATGCGCTCGTATCAATCTCCTAATTAGACTGCTTATCGCTGCTGCTACTCGGTATTCCTCGGTGGCTTTCGGCCCGGTTAGTTCGAAACTTGACCAGCGAGCGTTAGTGAGAGGGCGCTGTGAGTATGCTGGCGTAGTTCAAAGATTGGCCAGCGATCGTTAGTGAGGGGGCGCTGCGAGCGTGCTGGCAATACTGGCACTGCTGGCAGCTATTTTGTACTCTCACCAAAGTCGAGGCGAAAAAAATCTATTTTGCGATTTTTTCTCCGCGTCCCCAGTTAGAGTGTAAAATTGCTGCCAGCACTGCCAGTACTGCCTGCATTCTGACCATGCGCAGTACGCGTTATATGCATGTAGTAGCATAAAACTATTATTTTCTACGGAACCAAAGGGCCGATCATCGCCATTCTTTTTTTAAACGCCTTCTGACAACGTCCCCGAACACGTGACGTATTTTTTAAATTTTTATATCGCAACAACGTGCCATGCGCACGACGCTTTATATGTATGTAGTAGCATAAAACTATTATTTTCTACGGAACCAAAGGGCCGATCAACGCCATTCTTTTTTTAAACGCCTTCTGTCAACGCCCTCGAACACGTGACGTATTTTTTAAATTTTTATATCGCAAAAACGTGCCATGCGCACTGCGCTTTATATGTATGTAGCAGCATAATACTATTATTTTCTCGGGAACCAAAGGGCCGATCAACGCCATTCTTTTTTTAAACGCCTTCTGTCAACGCCCTCGAACACGTGACGTATTTTTTAATTTTTTATATCGCAAAAACGTGCCATGCGCACTGCGCTTTATATGTATGTAGCAGCATAATACTATTATTTTCTCGGGAACCAAAGGGCCGATCAACGCCATTCTTTTTAAACGTCTTCTGACAACGCTCCCGAACACGTTACGTATTTTTTAATTTGTATATCGCAAAAAACACATCAAACATACCTACTACGTCACGTCCAAACTCCCGGAAGATGTCATTTTCCATGTTAATTTATTCAACTAGGTGCCGTGGCGTACTTGGTTCTATAGCTGGGAAACGTATATAATACGAAATTACACACGTGGTGTGTGCGGGTTCGATCCGCGCCTTGGACAGAAAACTTTTTTCAGTGCATATGCGACTTACGAAATAAATACATTTAATTAGGTAGGATTAAAACGTTTGTGACGTCATCGTGAACAAGGATCGGCAGAAAGACAAAGAAGAAGAAGAAGACTAGATAGTGCCCCCAAATAGATAGATCGTGCTCAAGAATGTGACAGGTTGGCAGTTGACAGGTGACAGGTGACAGATGGCAGTTGACAGGTGACAGATGACGTATGACATATGACAGATGACAGTTGACAGATGACAGTTGACAGTTGGGTTTGATTAGGTGCGTTCGGTATCGGGTTGGGTTTGAGTGAGTGCGTTCGATATCGGGGTTGGGTTTGCTCTGGTTCGCTCGGTACCGGTTGGGTTTGCTCTCGCTTACTCGGTATCGACGACTTGGGTTTGCGTATTCGATTTACACACAGTGTGGATGCAGAACTCCCCATCTATCTCTACTTACAGAGTTAGGTCGGGCACTGGAAGGATCTAGAACTTCATTGTTATCACTGTAACCGAAATAGCCTAAACGGGAATGTTTTAAGGCCCGTTGAAGAAAGTCGTACTTGTCTTGCTGCAGAGATTTTGAATACACGTACACATTCTCGAATTTTAAACCATTTTCATCAATCAAAAGACTAATCATTACATTGGTTTTGCCACAATTACTAGGACCACATATTAACGACCGAATTGTAGAAGGTAAAAGTTGACCATGTTTGCTACTTTGGGATTTGTCTTTCTTCATATCGCAATTATAAACTTGGATTTTGAGTTTCTGCTTCTCTTGACGCATCTCTATAAATAGTAGTCTGCACCCTGCCAGGACTTCATTACTAATGAAGACTCTGCAGGGTGCAGGTGTATTAAATACAGTTATCAACAAGCTCCCATTCGAGCTTCATTTGCCTGGTTATTCCTATTGTGGTCCGGGAACCAAACTTCAAGAGCGGCTGGCTCGAGGCGATCAACCGAAGAACAAATTGGATAGTGCTTGTCGCGATCACGATATCGAATACGCAAAGTCCAAAGAGTTGGAACAAAGACATCAAGCCGATCGAGTGTTGGAGGACCGAGCTTGGCAGCGAGTCAAGGCAAGCGATTCCAGTTTTGGAGAAAAAGCTTCAGCGTGGTTAGTAACTAACGCTATGAAGGTAAAACGCAAGTTGGGTGCTGGCAAGAAGAAGATGAAACCCCTATCATCAGTGGTCACTCTGCTTAAGAAACAATTTAAACATACGGGTGCTGGTGATGTTAGTAAGAAAAAAACTCTCAGTAAAATACTTAAAGCTGCACGAGTAACGGTTAAGAAGGTGGGAGGGCGTAAGAGGTTCAACGTACCGCGGATAATACCATTACCGAAACAGGGTGGGTTCCTACCACTTATTCCCATATTTGCAGGACTTAGTGTCCTGGGAGCACTAAGCGGGGGCGCCGCGGGGATAGCGAAGGCCGTTAATGACGCTAAAAGTGCCAAGGATAAGTTAAAAGAATCAAAACGACACAACGGAACAATGGAAGCGATTGCATTTTAGAAAAAAGGGCAGCGGCCTGTATTTAAAGAAACACAAAACCGGCTATGGTTTGTTTTTACGTAAAATGTCAAAAAACTACCAATAAAGCTACCTGAAAAGCCGTTATCCGATCACGATATTAATTCGTATGTCACTCGATTAAAAATACCGAATTTTAGAGGAGTATTTATGCGAGACACTCTACCGAACGCACCTCTCAAAACAGAGTGTGGTGTTATTAATTTGGATCGGAACATAGGATTCGGGACACATTGGGTAGCTTACAAGAAACACGGTAATTTAGTTGTTTATTTCGATAGTTTTGACAACTTGAAACCGCCCAAGGAATTTGTCAAGTACATGAGAAATGTGAAGATATATTTTAATTTCGAACAGTATCAGGATTATGGAATGACAAATTGTGGACATCTTGCTCTAGCATTTCTCTACAATGAAACTTTATAAATGTAGGTGTTGATGCTTATCAACATCAGTCATGTCACAGACATTCACGTTAAAAGGTCGCTCTCACCGTCTTGAAGCATACTTTGTACCTCCCGTAGAGCTCGATTCGAGATTTGATTACTCTTTAGCATTAATTTCGCTAGACACTTGGAACACAATCCCTAATATAGAAGAGAGACGAAACAAGTTTTATTACATTGTCAATAATCAGGAGGAGGAGAGATTATTGGAAATACCAACAGGATCCTATGAGTTGGGAGATATCGAGCAGTTTCTACAACGAAATCTCCTAGATCCTAGTGCTTCCACAGACGAAAGGAATAGCATCTTATCGCTGAAGTCCAATAACAATACGTTAATGTGCGAGTTAACCAGTGCCTACGACATAAACTTTAAACCAAAAGACAGCATTTCAAAGTTGTTGGGATTTTCGCCTCAACTGTTAAAGTCTGGTAAATTCCACGAATCAGACCAACCTGTGGATATTATACAAGTTGTTACTATTAGAGTCGAGTGTAACATCATTTCCGGTTCGTATTACACAAATAATCCCTCACATACTCTTTACGAATTTGCACCAACCGTCGATCCCGGCTACAGTATAAATATCGAGCCAAGGAATCTAATCTATTTACCTGTGAGCCAAAAAAGCATCTACAACATTACTCTCACGCTAGTAGACCAGGATTCTAGACCTATTAATTTTCGAGGCGAAGAAGTAGTCATTCGATTAGAACTTAGACGAAATGGTTCTAGTATTTAAAAGGTATTTAAGCACTAATACTTCAGCTAGCAGTTCATTCAGTGATCAGAAGTCGAAGGGATCACTCACGTTTTCAAATATAGTATATTTACAGTCTAGACGCAGTCACTACCGCTACCATGTCAGAAAAACTTCAAATCTTCAATCAAATCAGGAACGATGAGTCGGTTGTTCGCGAAGAATGGCACACTTATCACCCCTTTACCAACTCGTTTAATAACAATGACGAAATCGAGATTGTTATCAATCAGCAAGATGTCTTTTTGGATATGAATGAAGCTCAACTCTACATCGAGGGTGCGTTTAAGGTAGAAGCAGACGCTGCTGGTAAGACCGGTACTTGCGACCTAACCAATAATGCTGGCGCCTTTCTCTTTGACACCATGTCCTATGAAGTTAATGGCAAGGAGATTGAAAAGATTCGAGATCCCGGCATTGTTAGCACAGTTAAAAATATGCTATGTTTAAATGAGCAAGAAAGCCGAGCTCTGGACATAGCTGGATGGAATTGGCCTAGTGGAATTGCTAAGACCTTGGACGAAACTTCTAAAGACTTTAATTTTCGTATGCCACTTTCAATATTGTTTGGCGTGTTTGCCGATTACCACAATGTATTAATGGGTAAACAGAAAATTAAACTAGTTCGTGCTCGTCATGATGACAACTGCTACAAGTCTTCTGGTACTAAGAAGGCAACAATAATCTTAAAAACGGTTGAGTTGAAAGTTAGACATATTTACCAGAGTGATGCAGTGAAATTGAGACTTTTGGATGAAATTGCAAAGAACAAACCGATATATATCCCGTTTAGAAACTGGGAAATACATGAACTGCCTGCTTTGAGAACGACAAAGCGTGATATTTGGACCGTTAAGACGATGTCTGAGAGAGCCCGATATGTTATTGTATTTTTTATGAAGAAGCGAAAAGATAACTTTGAAGCTGATTGTACCTACTTTGATAATTTGGACATCACCGACGTCAAGTTGCATTTAAATTCTGAAGTTTACCCCTATGAATCGTTAAACCTAAACTTTGCCAATAGACAGTTTACAGAAGCCTATCAGATGTATACGGACTTTCAAAAAACCTATTTGGGAAAACAACGGTGTGAACCGCTTTTGGATTTTGTCGCTTTCGCTAGTAGAACCCTCTTTGTTATTGACTGTTCCAAACAAAGTGAAGCCCTCAAGAGGAACACCATCGACGTGAAGTTGGAGTTTCAAAGTTCCGAAAACTTCTCAAATGAGTCACGTGCTTTCTGTATAATTATTCACGATCGAGTGCTTGAGTATCAGGCTTTAACAGGTCAAGTACGTGATGTGTTGTAGTCAGTTACTCTCCAGCCCTGTCACGATGAGGTTTGTTGTGGTTGACGTTCAAGGATTCCGCGTTCCAGAATTCCAAGCTAAAGAATTGTCTATTTACGATGGAAAGCAAATAAAGAACTATCTTTTTAAACCAGTTAAGCCCTTATGAGTTGTCCTATGATTGTCAGAAGCAAGCAATGTTTCTATATGGGAACCGACATGGCTTAAACTACAATTCCGGCGAAACCGACTACAATGAACTTTACCGCATTATCTACAACGATCTACAAGATGTTGATATCATCTATGTGAAGGGACATGTAAAGAAGGCCTTTTTACTTGAAATTTTTTCCACGATGAAATATTTTAAGAATATACCCGATATTGTTAATTTAGAATTTGCTAGGGATAGCGCTAATGTACCGAAATTATCTCTAAGTAAAACCACTTGCTCTTATCATGGTTTAGAATATTGTGCTTGTAGTGCTGAGAATTCAAAAATCTTGTATGCATATATTTATGATTTTTTGCCGAAATAAAGAAGTTAAATTGCATTACATGTTTAATTTTACCCTATATTAATAGAACCCCTTGAGAAATTTAGACAGTTAGACTCGAGCACATGACGAAGACAGTCGACTTGTCAGTTAAATTAGACGAGCATTTGAAAAAAATACGCAAGCTGAAAAGTGACATTACGTTTTACAAAGAAAAGACATCTTTGGTTAGGATATTTTTAAAACTTACCATTTAAACTTACCAATGGCTTCCTCCTCCTCTTCCAGCTGGGATAAGGTGTTTGAAGTTCCTTCTAGATGTCCCGATGTCCCAGTTCTTAAGACTAAGCCTAACCGAGTTTACGAGATTGATGACTTTATAACAGTCATTTTTGACACATCAGAAGTGGGACGCAAACAAGTAATTTTGGATACTATTGGTTATGGTAAACTTTATTTCTCCAGTGGCGAATTTGAAGAATTTCTAAGCACTTTTGATTGTTTCAATACCCATTGGGTGGATATAGTTATGATAATTGGACAGTGTACTTTAGTGTTTCATCGCAATGGCGATAAGAGAAGCCTCAAGTTTGAAGATGCCGCAACAGACAAGTATCTATTTAGATGGACGGAGAAGTTAATACACCTATTTGCAAAGCATATTTATGAATTGTATAAGCTTAATATACAAACAGTATTCTGTTACTAACTAGTACTCTGTTTATTTATTTTATTCCAACTAAGGAAATAAGACAACAATTTAAACACAAAAATTTTTTAATAAAGTGTAAAACATATAAAATAAATAGAAACATACAGTAAATGGAGTAAATTGGGGTAAAATAAATAAAATAATTAAATAAAGTGTAAAACATATAGTAAATAGAGTAAATTGGGGTAAAACAAATAAAATAATTAAATAAAGTGTAAAACATATAAAGTACATATAAACATACAGTAAATGGAGTAAATGGAGTAAATTGGGGTAAAATAAATACAATAATTAAATAAAGTGTAAAACATATAGTAAATAGAGTAAATTGGGGTAAAATAAATACAATAATTAAATAAAGTGTAAAACATATAGTAAATAGAGTAGATTGGGGTAAAATAAAAACAATAAATAAATAAAATAAATTACTAGCCTAATATCACAGCCTCTAAAGTCACACATTTAGCCACCGAAAGGGATTGATGGAAAGATAGCTGTCTGTGATCAGTCTTAGCTTATGGAATTTCCAATGATTCCTTATACTTTTCATAATCTCTATGACCCCAAGCAAGCGTGTTCTCCGAGTCACCGGGAATAAGATAACGCTTATCGTCCGCGTGTGATAGCGCTACTTTATTTTTCAGTTCGACATACATATCATGTAAATGCGAGCGGAAAGTATTCATCTGCCGATGAATGAGAGTTCCTTCTACGTCAACCGCCTCCCTATAATCATCCAGAGTTAGTTCTTTCTGCGTGACGTAGTCAGGAACCCCCTTAGCTTTTTTCGTCAACTCTCCCTCAACATTTACACAATATGCTTTCGCCCCGGTGCCGTAGAAATCCCAAATGATTTTTCCTGCATACTCGTCTTTCATTTTACCCAAAATTGACCGGTTTACAGGAACATCATGTGGGTTATCTTGGGAGTAATTGGACGTATCGAACCTATCTAAATTTTCTCGCATGTCATGGTAGAAATTTTCAGTTGTAATTTTCAACACAAGGGAATCGGTGTCAGTGTAGAGTAATACCGCGTTGTTACCATATTTTGGCTTGATATACCCGTACAGAAAGTCATATATAATTGTCTTGGATATTTCCAAGATACTAAAACCTACGTAAATAGGTTTATTATATACGACTTTCTGTTTTTTCATCTGGATAGCTACCAGGTTCTCGCTGAAAATAGTACGGTCTTTAAAATAAGGTTTTGAAATTAACGCTTCGGCCCCCAACCTTCTACCAATATTTTCCCAATGAGAAACCAGCTTAACATCTACCCTTTTCTCTACATTTTCCATTGTTTTACCAAACACAGCATTGTTCATAAGTTTAAAGAAATCCTTCTCAAACTTATTTGTCGCTTTATTGCGCATTGCTGTGTTTAGATCTATATATTTCTTAAGCCATGGTGATTGGTCGAAACTTAATACGCGATGAATTTTTGTGAGCTTAAGCCCATGCTCTAAAGCCTGACGCAAATTTTGGCAATGAATTATATATTTACTTTTAGACTGGAAATTCGGAATTAATTTTTTGATATCTTTAAATTTGGATTCTGGAGAAGCAATGGATTGTGGGCAAAAGGGTAGTTCGTTGTGTAAATAATGCAACTGTTCCGGATATTCTAAATCTACCTCTAATACGTAGCCAGTTTTAGAATCATTCGCGACATTCATGTACTCTAAGTTTTGAATTTCGGTCTCATCTAACCACTTGAAATTCCCCGTTGGTAAATATTGTGACATGGCTGAACCATACAGGTTGGTAGCATCCAAATACATGATGTAGGAAGTAGGTTTGGAAGCGTCATAATGAGGTAGAAATTTATTGTTCGCAAAAGCTTTTCTAACGCTACACTGACTGACCCCGCCGCGAATACCGTGCTTAAAGAAGTGTACCATATCTAGATCTGTCAGTAACTCAAGCTTTACGTTCGTTGCCTTAAGGGCGGAATCTAGCGAAAGTCCTGGTGCGCTAAAATACTGCGCAGGATCGACGTGGTAAGTATCTAGGCACACGTCTCTAAAACTTTCAAAGACATCTGTTAATAATAAAACGTCGGATTTTAAATAAATATCTGAATATTCGCCTAAAGTTTTGCACTCAAATAAATTCCACACAGCCCAAGCACGCTTGTAATCCTCTTTGCTAATGTTTTCTTTCTTTAGTTGGTTGTAAAAGTCTTTATGCGATGGAAGCTCTGTATCGTTTAATTTCTCGAAACTGTCTACATAATTATATGGGAAAACACCCTTCTGCCGAATAAGCTGAAACTTATTTTCCTCCGCGAAATATTTTCTAACTTCCCGACATTGCTCTGGTTTTAAATTTTGACTAACTTTATCTAGACCGCTGGCCATGAAACGAAAACTGTCGAGGAAGCGTAATTTTAAAAATACCCGTCGTTGCTTGCCATCTTTGTTCTCGATGTTATCCACCAAAACATGTTTAGTAAATGATATATACTTTTCCTTGTTTTGGGGGATAACATCCAGCTTTTCTTCGTTGGCAGCCAATTCCTTGATAAACAGGTGGGAATCAAAATTGGACATATTATGGAAAAAGATAGGTATAAATTGAGGGATTTTGTAATTTAGGTTGCATACAGAGTGCGCAGGCCCCCGATATGCGCCATTTGCGTGATTGTGGTCGTGCACGCGATCGTTTAATGCTACATCAAATGGCTTTTCGCAGATATGGCACAACGCAGCATTTTGATGCTCAATCTCTTGTGCCGCAGAAATAGGAATCATGGGTACTACTTCCTTCATAAAGCGATTATAGATTGATTTACAATCAGTCTCTAAGCGTTTTACGAATTCTTTGTGGGCATCCGGACCCCTATAACTTTGGTAAATCGAATGAGCATCATCAAAGTCACATTTGATGTAGTAACCGAAAGAGTACGGGACATGCTTATGCGTCTTCACAGTGTATGACGTATTGGGATCCTGCACATTTTCCTCTGTATCGATAGGTTCAAGGATAGTCTCGAAATCGGCATAAACAACGAAAGGCACCTTTAATTTCTTTTCAAACTTTGTAAATTTCAAAATATTCTCGGGAATCTCTTCGCCATATTTATTTTTTTTTAAATCTGTTGTTGGAACTTTAGCTAAAACGTGCCCGCAATCATGTTCTTGATGAGTCTTTAATTTTTGCTCTGAATAAAAATAAGATAAACAACCATCACATAAATACTTTGTACCGCAATGTGAGGATAACTGTCTTGAGATCAGGCGAGATAAACTTCTTATTAAGCAGTAATGACTATTACCATAATCATTACTGATTACTAACAAATTTACATGTCGCTCCCTATTACGAGAATTTGTAAAGTATAAGGGCCCCACGACTTCAATAATAATTTTACCATTGTCAAAAGCCCTTTCAAGTCCATAGACATTGATAGAAATATTATTGAGCCGCTCAAACTTTAATATATCGATAAGTTTAATCGGAAATTCCATACCTGTAAAGTCCAGCTCGTTTTCAAAAGGCAAATAGTTCGCGACTCTATTTGCATTTTGAGCTCGATCCAAAGGATGTAAGGCGGCTAGGACTGACCACATGAAACACTTTTCATCCGCGTTCTGGATGTTCAGAACAGCTTTCTTTGCTTCAATCTCCTTAGGCAGTGGAATGTAGGAGGATGGCTTTAGAGGCTTGATCTTGTTAATCCCTAATTCCAAGTGGAGGAGTTGTTGAAGCACCCACCCTGTAACAATAGAAACAGCAATTTAGTATTAAGTTTTTACAGTGTTAGAAAGTATGTTATTTTTGTTGTGAAAAAATACTTACCGCTGTCTTTTTCCTTGAATTCAGAATACTTCTTGTCAAGGATCACAGCAAACTGGTTGAACAATTCCTCCAAATCGGTTGCCTCGCTAACCATCACGTATTTGCTGTTAAACGACTTGACTTCATCTGTTTCTTTGGTCTGCAGAAGGAAGCGGCCAAAAAGCTCCAAACCGACTTTTAGGAGTTCGTACTGTTGTAAAATGCCCCCCACCAACTTGACAAATTTATCTCTTAGATTGTCGAGGTATCTCCTGATGTCGGTGGGGTCTTGGTTTGAAGAAAGTCGGTAGGTAGCAATTCGGCTTCTAAAGGACGTTTTCACGAGATCTACACCTTCCTCCTGCACCACGCAGCATTGTTCTCGGTGACGGTGGGTTCTTAGATGTCCCAGCCAGCGGTTGCTAGTGACATCTATCTGACATAGTGAACAGTGCTGCGTGACCGACGTCGATGGTTCTTGCACTAGGAAAAAATATTTAGTATAACTAAAAGACTAAAAACGAATTTACAACAGTCAAATATACAGTAAAATATATATAAACTTACCATCAGACGAGACAAGTCTTGCTTTTTTCGTTATGGGTGTTTGCGAGGGTTCAGCTGTCCGTTTTGGAGCTCTATGTTTTTCCCGTTGATGTTTCTGGAGCGCCATTTCCGAGGGGAGGATTATTCTACACGTCTCACATGCTTTTATCGCACGACTACAGTCTCCATGACGCTTAAGACTGTCCTTCCTGGAGAACGACCGGTTGCAGCGCTGACAGACAAACATTTTCTGTAAGAAACAATATAGTTGCGGATGAGGGTTGAGGTTAGCAGCGATTGATACTTTTTTTTAGATATTTCATAATATTACGCAATTATATTTTTCAGCCTTCTAGAACTATCGATTTGTGTGGCAGACGCATGAACAAATTATTATTCTTAGTATGGGGACTATTTCACTCCTTTTTAATTTTTTCTACAAGTAGAAGGCAAAACGGTCTAACTAAGTATCAGTTTTTACTAATAGACCTATAATATACAGATAGGCATATCTGTAATATTTTTAACACTGCTATACACATAAATAATAATTATTTGCTAAGCTACGACACGACAGATTTTTACTAGAGAATTGAAGTACTTTTTATTTGTTTCTTGATATAATACATATAAATGTACTTACCAAATAATATTACACAAATACACACACTTTATAACACAAGAAAAAACAAAACCAACGTATATTTTTTCCAGAATCGACTGCTCTGCACGAAACCTTGCTAACGACTGGTGAATAGACCAGCGTTTCTCACACTTGAAAGCGTCCCCAAGCGCGTCTACACAAAAAAAGTGAGCGGTGCATCGCCAACGCCCAGCAACAGCACAGTATACCTGCACAGCACAGGTGCCTCGTGTCGATCACTTTTAGCGCGCTTTACCTGGAAATTTTTCCGCTGATGATGCAATTTTTTTTAGCATGTAATATCGTGGTATACGTGACGAGGCTCACGACAGCAACGCCGTTTTGTGTGTAGGGCCACCTGGAACCGATGACGACGACGCGCCGTTCCCGATATCGCCGGCTGCGAATGCACAGGTTGACCGTGCCTTGTGTCGATCAATTTTAGCGCGCTTTGTCTGGTATTTTTCCGCTGATGACGCAATTTTTAAAGCATGTAATATTGTGGTATACGCGGTAAGACCCTCGACGGCAACACCGTCTCGTGTGTAGGACCACCTGGAGCCGTCGACGAGCCGTTCCCGATATCGTCGGCTGCTAGTGCACAGGCTGGCACACGTGATGCATGTTAAATATAAAGAAACTATTTTATTATTATTATTATAGTATCCACCTAAAATACATACAACATACCTACTACGTCACGTCTCATCACAGAGGCATTCTGCAGGCTCTAGCCCACTTTTTCACCCTACACTCATTGAGTGACAACCTCGGATAGACTCAGCAGAACTTTATATGTTAATACATGTTACAGTAATATTTAATTTCTACGCCACTGAGAGCTTCCGTACGGGTCTACAATCAACTTTGGCATTACGTGGGCATCCTACAGACTCTTGCCTACTTTTTTACCCTACACTCAATGAGAGACAACCTCGGATAGACTCAGCAGAACTTTAGTTTTAAATACATGTTACAGTAATATTTCATTTCTACGCCACTGAGAGCTTCCGTACGGGTCTACAATTAACTTTGGCATTACGTGGGCATTCTACAGACTCTTGCCCACTTTTTCACCCTACACTCATTGAGTGACAACCTCGGATAGACTCAGCAGAACTTTATGTTTTAATACATGTAACTGACATATTTCATTTCTACGCCACTGAGAGCTTTCGGACGGGTCTACAATCAACTTTGACATCACAGAATCATTCCCTAGACTTCAGCCCATGTTTCTCACCTACACTCATTGAGTGACAACCTCGGATAGACTCAGCAGAACTTTATATGTTAATACATGTAATTGAAATGTTTATTTTCTACGCCACTGAGAGCTTCCGTACGGGTCTACAATCAACTTTGGCATTACGGGGACATTCACCAGACTCCAGCTCATGCTTTTCACCTACACTCAATGAGAGACAACCTCGGATAGACTCAGCAGCCTTCATTTTCCATTTTAATGTTACAGTCATATTTATTTTCTACGCCACTGAGAGCTTCCGTAGGAGTCTGCAATCATGATCGGGATTTTTTGGTAATTTTTAATTTAAATTTCTAAATATATAGCACAATTTTGTCAGATCTAATGCGCTCGTATCAATCTCCTAATTAGACTGCTTATCGCTGCTGCTACTCGGTATTCCTCGGTGGCTTTCGGCCCGGTTAGTTCGAAACTTGACCAGCGAGCGTTAGTGAGAGGGCGCTGTGAGTATGCTGGCGTAGTTCAAAGATTGGCCAGCGATCGTTAGTGAGGGGGCGCTGCGAGCGTGCTGACAATACTGGCACTGCTGGCAGCTATTTTGTACTCTCACCAAAGTCGAGGCGAAAAAAATCTATTTTGCGATTTTTTCTCCGCGTCCCCAGTTAGAGTGTAAAATTGCTGCCAGTACTGCCAGCATTCTGACCATGCGCAGTACGCGTTATATGTATGTAGTAGCATAATACTATTATTTTCTCCGGAACCAAAGGGCCGATCATCGCCATTCTTTTTTTAAACGCCTTCTGACAACGTCCCCGAACACGTGACGTATTTTTTAAACTTTTATATCGCAACAACGTGCCATGCGCACGACGCTTTATATGTATGTAGTAGCATAATACTATTATTTTCTCCGGAACCAAAGGGCCGATCAACACCATTCTTTTTTTAAACGCCTTCTGTCAACGCTCCCGAACACGTGACGTATTTTTTAATTTTTTATATCGCAACAACGTGCCATGCGCACGACGCTTTATATGTATGTAGCAGCATAATACTATTATTTTCTCGGGAACAAAAGGGCCGATCGACGCCATTCTTTTTTTAAACGTCTTCTGACAACGCCCCCGAACACGTGACGTATTTTTTAATTTGTATGTCGCAAAAAACACATAAAACATACCTACTACGTCACGTCCAAACTCCCGGAAGGTATCATTTTCCATGTTTATTTATTCAACTAGGTACCGTGGCGTACTTGGTTCTATAGCTGGGAAACGTATATAATACGAAATTATACACATGTTGTGTGCGGGTTCGATCCGCGCCTTTGACAGAAAACTTTTTTCAGTGCATATGCGACTTACGAAATAAATACATTTAATTAGGATTAATGAAAAAGTTTGTGACGTCATCGTGAACAAAAACGGCAGAAAGACGAAGAAGAATAGATAGTGCCCCCAAATAGATAGTGCCCAAGTAGTTAAGACCAAAGTAACCAACGCCCAAGAGTGTGACAGATGATATATGACAGTTGACATATGACATATGACAGTTGACAGTTGGGTTTGATTAGGTGCGTTCGGTATCGGGTTGGGTTTGATTGGGTGCGTTCGGTATCGAGAGTTGGGTTTGCTCTGGTTCGCTCGGTACCGGTTGGGTTTGCTCTGGTTTACTCGGTATCGACGGCTTGGGTTTGCGTATGCGATTTACACACAGTGTGGATGCAGAACATACCAT
>CAXARB010000332.1:7500-57500 GCA_963971165.1 Philopedon plagiatum
TTATAATGAAGTGGTAATTTCCATAAGAAAGTGCGATTATTTCTTGATATTATACCTTTAAAATGGGCTAGTACAAACTATATCCCAAATCGATTACTTGTTATATTTTAGAAACAAATATAAAATGGTATAGATTTTTTTGTAATAAAAAAGCCTTAAAATTAAAAGTACTAAAACTTTTAAAGCTCCAACAAGAAAAGAAAATTTTACGCGGCTGTTGTATCTAATAGAAAATAAAATTTCATTGTTCCTAACTTACACCCTGTACAGTACAACTGTTCTATTTCTACTTTACATTCCACTTACAACACCATTGATTTTTGACACTTTAACGGTAATTTTGTATTGCAGCAATTGCAGTATACCTATTCAAATAAGATATGCAGGCATGCATCGCTGTTTTATTTAATAACTAGCTTTCGCCCGCAACTTCTTCCATGGTATAACAATTTTACTCCATTACAAACTTTAAATACCATCGTAATACCCCCTTAGGGGTTGATTTATTAAAAACTGAAAAAAAACACGTGTTTAAACATTAACTCTCAGATACACTAAGAAGGTTTAAGATTTAGTACTGCATGGTTTAAATTAGGATCTTCTAGTTGATCAGGTATGTTTTGACAGGTTTTTTCCTGTCATAGTTAATAAGTCTTCGTTAAAAACTTATGAAATATTCCGTTCCGTGCCGTTCATTTTCTTCACATTCGTTAGACAAAATTAGATTTTCTGACCTCAATTGACATACTTATTAGTTAACATTTTTGGGGAAATTGCCATTCGCTCGTTTTTACCCCCCCCCCCCCCGTTAGTTTTTTTTAAATGTTAGACAAAATTAAATATTTTGACCCCAATAACCCCGAAAACAACATTAACATTTTTAGATAATTTCCCAGTTGCTCCTTTTTACCCCCCCCCCCCCGGCGTTATTTTTTTAAAAATGAGTTTCAACAAAATTAGATTTTCTGTTCTCAGTAACCCCCAAAATTAGTTAACATTTTTGGAGAAATTCCAATCCCCGCGCCTTTTTATTCCCTCTGCCCCACCGTTAATTTTGTTTACATTCGTTAAACAAAATTAGATTTGCTGACCTCAATAACCTTGAAAATCATATATCAGATAACTTTTTTTGAAAAATGATCAGTTGCCTGTTTTTATTCTCCCTCGTTATATTTTTTTAAATATGTTAGACCAAAGTACATTTTTTGACCGTAATAACACCGAAAATGACAAATTAGTTAACATTTTTTCAGTCGCTCCTTTTTATCCCCCCGCCGTTAATTTTTTAAATATAGGTTTCAACAAAATTAGATTTCTGACCTAAATATCCCCGTAAATGACAGATTAGTTAACATTTTTGGAGAAGTTCCCAGTTGCGCCCTAATATCACCCCACTCCCCACGTTATTCTTGACATCCATTACACAAAATTAGATTTTCTGACCTCAATAACCTCGAAAATAACATATTAGTTAACATTTTTGAAGAAATTCCCACCAGCTCCTTTTCCCCAAAGTCGTCCGTTCCCCAGACGCGTACTTTTCCAAGGTCGTCCGGAACCTAGATGCGTATTTTCTTAAAGGGCGTCCGCTCCCCAGACGCGTATTTTCCCAAGGTCGTCAGTTTCCCAGGCGCGCATTTCTCTAAGGTCCTCCGGTTCCCAAACGCGTAATTCTTTCCATGGCCATCCGCTCCCTAGATGCGTATTTTCCTTAAGCGCGTACTTTTTTCGAAGATCGTTTGTTCCCCAGACGCGTCTATTCCCCAGGGTCCTCCGTTCCTCAAACGCGACTTTTCATCAAAGTCGTCCACTTCCCAGGTGCGTATTTTTCCCAAGATCGCCCGCTCCCCAGACGCGTATTTTTACAAGGTCGTCCGCTTCCCTAGATGCGTATTTCCCCAAGGTCGCCCGCTCCCCAGACGCGTATTTTTCTAAGGTCGTCCGTTTTAAAGAAGCTTATTTACCTCAAGGTCGCTCCCTCCCCAGACGCGTGTTATTCCTTAGGTCTTCCGCTCCCTAGGCGCGTATTTTTCTTAAGGACGCCCGCTCACCGGACGCATATTTTTTCCAAGGGCGCCCCTGGTGTGGCATTCAAGTGGGCAGCTTTATTACTTAACATTTTTAGGTAAATTCCCATTCGCTCCTTTATATCTCCCCCTCCCGTTAATTTTTTAAAAATCAGTTCCAACAAAATTAGATTTTCTGACCTCAATAACTCTGAAAATACTAAGCTAACATTTTTGGAGAAATTCTCAGCCGCCCTTTTATCCCCTCTCCCCTCCCTTCTCTGTAAATTTTATTTAGCATCTGTTACACAAAGTCAGATTTTCTGACCTCAGTAATCCCGAAAATGGCCCATTAGTTAACATTTTTGGACAAATTCCCAGCCGCCCCTTTTTATTCGCCCCCCCCCCCTCCCTACGGTAATTTTTAACACCTGCTAGAAAAAAAAAATTCTTACCTCAATAACCCCGAAAATGACATATTAGTCAACATTTTTAAAAAATTCTCAGTCGCTCCGGTTTTATCCCCTCTCACCTCCTCCCCTATTATTTTTTAAAGCTAAATCGTTTCACGTGGATTATGACATTTTCATTTTTGAGCCACCCGGTAAGTATGCACCAATGTGAGAATTTTGTGCGTAAAAACTATTGATAAATCTCTCACACTTCTCTTGTAAATTGAAAAGCGCAAGAATATAATCCACATCCGAACTGGGAAAATGCCCCGGCGTATAAGAAACTCGCACTCGATTCGAAACAATTCGTGTGTCGACAAAATAGCACATTTGAATTAGAACGAGTCCCCACTATAGAAGAATAATGAAAAGTGTAAGGGAAAGCATTTTGTCTGCTTACGGCTTAACTTTTCAGTTTTGCTTGGGTTTGCTTGGGTCGTTGTATCCTGTATCACAAGATACAGGATAAAAATAAACAACCACAATATAGCTTTTAATCATTGCATTTATTTTAAACGTAATAGGACATTTACATATAGGACAAGTTCTTAAACCACGGCCACAATATCTACAACAACTTGTATGTCCACAAGGAATCATACGGCACCGGGGATAGTTTCGTTTACACATTAAACATAGAGCCGGAGGTTGAAAACTTTCTAATTTACAGTGACACTGAGTTAGCTGAAAAGAACCAAATGATATCAGCCAGTCCAACCTAGGGTCATCTAGGACAGGAGGTACATCTCCATCGCCATGACAGTAGTGCTCTAACGTTAAAGAAGAGGGCATGGGTCGATTGAACTGTTCTTGAATAAATTCTGGCCCTTTTGTTTGAATGAGAAATTTGCAAAGCGGATTAGCTTTAACGTGTACCAACCAGACGTCTTCGTTTCCTTCCCATTGCTGTATCGTAATCGGACATTCGCAACACATAACCATGTCCGACAATCCAGTGTAATAAAATCCACATTCGGCCAAGATATTGGGCGACATCGAAGAGTTCAGCCAGTCGTTGATGCTAAAGCTTTCTAGTCTATCTTCTTCTAGCAAAAAATCCGGTTCTATGTAACTGACCATCGTCGTTGTTTAATGTTGATTGCTAACTGAGTACCAATATTAAAATGATTTGGTTTATCTACTATTATATAGACGAAAATGTGCACGACTTTCCAGTTGGATTGCTTGGGTTTTCTATCAGAGCTTTTCTTAACACATACAAACGACATATTATGGAAACGGTGCATATGCTCATAAGACAGCCTAGACAGCCGAGTAAAATTACAATATTGTTAACTACTAGACATTCGTTAACAGAAACCATTGCTTCTTTCCCTTTGAAATCACCCAGTTGGTTAGACGTGTTTTTCGCAGTCTCACTAAACCTTTTATCTAAATTGTTTCTTGTTTTCCAGTCATTACTTGTGTAAATGGACTTTGCCGCTCCTATAGTAGACCAATTCGCACTTTCCCTTAGGGTTCTGTTGAAAAATTCAAGTCTCAACTTGTACTGCAAATAATTCGCCGTGGAACGCTGGAACTGTTTCGTTGTGTATTTGTTTGTACAGACACGGCGTCCAAGAGCCGTTAGTGGAAAAATTTTGAATTGAACAAAGACATTCGTTACTTGTGGCGGTTTAGGAACGTAAAAAACATTTTGAACTACCGCACTAACATTACAAAGTTCGAACTAAGAAAAGAAACCATGATCGCAAACTCTGAAGATAGACGATCCGAGGACCGCGCTTTTATACAAGTTCACGAATACGATAAGCACTTCCCTCTTACGCTTTATCATTACGAAGCCCACATCTTCCGTTTGGGCACCAAAAACCCACATTTTCCCACAATTGTCTGTGATAAATTGTCTCAAGTCGGGCCCAAATCTCGTTTCCGGGCATCGCTATAACAGTTTTAAATTTTTCAAACTAGTTGCTCGTGATAGACACACATAGGCCTCGGATCGCGTCCATTTCGATAAATACAAATCCTTGAAAAGTGCTACCCTGACAACGGTGCGTGGATACGGCCAAGTCCAGTAACAAGGGAAAACCGAAACGTACATGTTCTCGACCATAAAGAGAGTATGATGAAACGTGCGATACAATGTTAAAATTGTGCCATCGTTTTCGTCTTCAATGTCCACAGAAATTGCGACGGTTCGGTGATGTTCTTCTTTACGATTAATTTTTGTCAATCGAAATCTTGTTCCTTTCGGTTTACAAGTGTCTACGAGACACGAGACGGTTGTCGTTGAAGTTGTTTACGTAGCATCGTTCCAAATAGGTGTCCGTTTCGAATAGAACATATCGAAGTTTGATCAGCGACATGTTAATTAGTAAAACGTTACTATTAAACTTGGAGATAAATTTAAAGTCTCTAAACGATCCGTCCAAGTTGAAAAGTTTTGTCAAATTAATGTCTCGATTTTTTACCAACCGAATAATCTTGTCGTTGACAGAATCGCCAGCTTCAAATTGTCTTAATAGTTCGGTCAAATTTGGATCTTGCGAGCGCATATGTTGCTTGATAAACAGCACTCGATCCACGTAACTTAGACAATTGTACAGATCGTGTTCGTAGGCACCGATAGCAGATAATTGATTAACGTCGCCCACTAACAAAACGATCAAACACATTCGGGTGGCAAATAGAATAAGTTCACGAAGTAATGCCGAAGGGATCAAGGAAACTTCGTCGATAAATATGATATCGCACGTTTCATCGCCGCTGTCAAAGTGATCTCAATTTAACGTTTTCTCCGAACTATTGCCGGTCGTCAGATCTTCCGTTACTTCGACATATTCGGGGAACGACCAATGAAATCCTTTCATGAGAAATTTACAAATTGTTTGTGCCGTAACGCCATACGCGTGGCCCTCGGCAACCAGTTTTTTGGTCGTCGCCAAATAGAGGACTTTTTTACGTTTGAGAAAATGCAACGTGGTCGTTTTACCGGAACCCGCAACACTATTGACCAATATTACATTTTGTTCGTTTGATTGGGTTTGTTGTCGTCGCCGATCCAGAATATTGTCAACTTGCTGGACAATATTGGCCTGATCTTCGTTGGGTGTTAAACTGATCTTCGTTGGAGTTTGCATGCCATTTCTCCTTTCATATGACCGTGCCGATTTTGGACCATTTCCACAACATGCGAAGCGATATACGATAAAATCAGTCCGATTCTAATTTTACCTCGAACGCTTTGATAAGCTTGTCAATTATTGTCTTCATACCTTTACCCGTAAACATATTACGGTCAATTACTACCGACCAATCCACGGTGTCTGAATGATAACTAAATCGGAACAACAATTAAACTCGACATTCTGCAATTGACGTGAGATATCCTCATGTTTGATTACTGTTGCTGGTATAGAAAGTCGAGGAAGTTTGGATCTGGTAACGTCGTCATCATTGGCATCGTCGATTCCCATTTCCACGTACACTACATAGGGCGAAGAGGCATTTACTCGAACCAAGTAATCAATTACAATTTCACCAACGCATTTGAAGATGATTTTGACCATTCTCGTTGGCAAAATACTTTGCCGCCTGAAACACTTTGGCCTGATAGGCAAAGCAACTGGATTTTTTCTTTTCGTCTAGTTTGGTCGGAAAATCGAAACCTGCTAATGTAGACATTGCAAAAGTTTACCGAATTACGCGAAAAATAATCATATAAATTATAAGGGGTCTTGTAGCATCGATACTTGTCAGTTTCATAATTTTACTTGCGTGTATTTATATGTTTATTCCCGCAAGACAATTGGACGATATAACACTGCACAAATTTATGACGAGAGTTTCGGGCAACGTACAATTAACGACCATTCCGGCCATCACGAATATCGCTAAAGTTTGTGTATTTCCATTTTGTCTAATTAAACAAACGATAGACTGGAATACGGTTCTTTATTCCTTTAATCTAGAACCGGGCGACGGTATAATTTACGATCACGGCCATTGGCGAGCCCAATCTTATACGTACAAATTTGAAGGGACCAAATTGTATCGTACCGATACCTTTACACACGAACGGCAACTTTTCCTCGAATTTAATCTAGGCAAAGATTTCGAATTAGCGAACGACGATCAAATTGTATCAAAGCCCTATTGCGAACAACCAGGCCGGATACCAATTATTCAAAGTGCCTTTAGCCGTTTCTATAAAACACAAACTCTGGGAGAAAATCTCTATCAGTATGGATATTGGTTCTGTAAGGAACGGGGAACTCAACCCGATCTTGTTCTTTGCAAAAATCAAAAATTCGATTCGGCACTAGTTTCCGGTCTTAGTTGGACCGAATGCGAAACCAAACCGGGCAATTATATTTGGTCGGACGTAAAAGACGCTACGAAATATTATCAATGCCAGGGGGGTGTTTTAGTACACGGCACTTGTCCCAAATCGAATCCCTTCTTTAACGGTTTACGTTGCATGAATCCAGTTTGTAAACCGTTTCTAGAATATGGCAAAGACGACGATGTATGTCGCGTACCTCAAGATAGCATTTCCTTTTTCATTTGTAAAGGATTGGAAGCGACCAAAATTACTTGACTTCGGGCATTAGTCGTCTTTACCCCTGTAAAGGCTCAGAGGTATTTGTAAAAAAATATATGGAAACGTTACAGGTCACACCTCAAAGGATACTTGTTGGGCAAACGGTTTGTTATAACGGTAAAGTGATTGCTACAAGTTTTGCCTCACATTTGAAACGTAAAACGGTGCTGGAAGACGGCAAATTATATTACTACTGGGCGCCAAAGTGTCATTTGGTATACGGTATACTGAAAAACCACCCAAAAACCATATGGTAATATGTCCCGATGGTCCCGATCCTGTAATCGCTTCACATACTACCGGCACCGGTCAAACTATATCGAAAATTATTCCGTACGAAACGTTTGCTTTGTTCGAATCCGATCGAACTCGTTACTAGTGTTGTAAATATCCGTATTCTTTAGATATCCGAATCATACGGAATCGGAATCAGCTAATATCCGTATCCATTATCTGAATATCTGTATCCATTATCAGACTGTTCGGTTACAGTCTGATAATGGATACAGATATTCAGATAATGGATACGGATATTAGCTGATTCCGATTCCGTATGATTCGGATATCTAAAGAATACGGATATTTACAACACTAGTAACGAGTTCGATCGGATTCGAACAAAGCAAACGTTTCGTACGGAATAATTTTCGATATAGTTTGACCGGTGCCGGTAGTATGTGAAGCGATTACAGGATCGGGACCATCGGGACATATTACCATATGATTCCGATTCCGTTTTCTCTTTGCACTTTGCATTAGTAACCAGCCGATGCGAATTTATTATGATTCCGAATCAAGTTCTCGGCCGGTGACGGATAATCCGGATTCTTTTAATATTCGGATCCAACAGATTTTTGGATACGTATCCTTACATCACTACTCGTTACTATAATGCCGATGGATTTCCGTACAAAGGGGTACTTTTCTATTTCGGATCGCAAAAGTACATTTTGGATGAAAAATTCTTAACGGTCCCTCCAAATACCAACTTTGTACTAAATATTAATTTGAACGGAGTTTGGTTCGAACAATTGACTATTGCACAAGCGAAAGAACAAGACATTTGAATCGAAGATAAAGCAAACGATTGCGATTTCGGTATAGATTTTCCCGGTTTACATTATGTTAATAAAACGGGCAAGGGAATGTGTCTAGACGGTAAACCCACTCTAAATATTTGTGCCGATCACGGTATGATTCCATTTCCTGGCGGATGCGGATACTTTGACAATTCAATAGTATTCACCGTCGATGACAAGGTAAAAGAAATGGCCCAATCCACGGGTAAAAAAATCAGTGGACCGTATAAAGGAATTTATAGCGCCACCAATTCTTTATAGTAGATGGGCGCAAAACACGAGCATTTCTTTTTACTTGTTACTATTTAGTTTTACTAATGCCAACGTGCCAGTAAGTTTCCGTTTGATTATAATAATGCCAACAGACGCGATGGTAAAGTGCTACCCCAAGAGGCAGATTATTTAGACATGGCCACCTACGCGGCACAACGTAACAAACTTTTTCTAGCCGAACAAATGGCAATCAAATACACCGAAATTTTCAGTTGGTGAGATATAGTAATACGGCCCGCCATCAGTCCTCACGATTACGAGTATGAAGAACAGTTTGCCGACTGTGCCATATGGGTTGATTGGACTTGGACCGAGACGGGTTGCACGAAAATTAGCTGCAATACCCGCGGTCAAAATTTCGATTGTACGGCCGACAGTACACCTTTCGGCTTGTTTCTTTCGAAATGATTTACTATCGACAAATGTGGGCGTGCATTCATTACAAACACAGTACCATAAAGGAAAATGCTATTGGGTCATGAATGCTATTCACGCTAGGATGACCGATCCTACCGTTCGATCTAATGCTAGATATGCACGCCGAATTAATACTCTTGCCACCGGTTTCGACGTATCATACGAAAGCGATGAGTACGACATTCCCACGATTAAAGGTCGAATAAACCAATACTATTGCGACGCCTTCTTTCAAAAATTAAAGGGGAACGATTGCGAGGAACCGTGGTGGAGCGACGTACTCGGATATACATTTATGGGTCAAAGTTTAGTAAAATTTTTACAACCAGACATTCACCCGAATGCCGGCGAGCGAGATCAAATTTCGCTGAAACCTAATACGAAAAATATACCGTCCCATTTACTGAATAAACACGACTGGAAATTGCACATTAATCAAGATTTTAAGGTCATTAAACCGAATGTACTGTTGAGTGATTTAGGTTTTACAACAATCGTGTTAACGCCAGCAAAACAAGGCCATTACATGTTTCATAGCAAAGTCGGTATAATTGAACGATTTATTTTACGATTCCGTGGAACGTGTAACAAATCGCTCTTTGTCCCTTAATCAATATCTTCAAATGTTAGCGCCCTTGTATCAAAATAAAAATGACAGTAGGGGTAGAAGAATGCGCCGAGATATTACAAGTACGCCGACGATCGACTACTGGGATTCGATAGGGGATCGTTTTAGCACTAGCCGCTTTACTAATACAAGTGTTTGTTCAAAAGGAATTTTACATTCAGATCGGTACAGATTTCTCTTGGGCTTTGCTTAGTCGTAAATTGGGTCCCGTTTTCACGGATCTATTGTGCTTCAAATGCCGTTCACGTTAGTTCGGTCAAAGGACTTTGAGAAAGACCGACGCTAGTTTTCAAATTGCAAATGTTAGCTTACTGCACCAATGTGAGAATTTTGTGCGTAAAAACTATTGATAAATCTCTCACACTTCTCTTGTAAATTGAAAAGCGCAAGAATATAATCCACATCCGAACTGGGAAAATGTCCCGGCGTATAAGAAACTCGCACTCGATTCGAAACAATTCGTGTGTCGACAAAATAGCACATTTGAATTAGAACGAGTCCCCACTCTAGAAGAATAATGAAAAGTGTAAGGGAAAGCATTTTGTCTGCTTACAGCTTAACTTTTCAGTTTTGCTTGGGTTTGCTTGGGTCGTTTTATCCTGTATCACAAGATACAGGATAAAAATAAACAACCACAATATAGCTTTTAATCATTGCATTTATTTTAAACGTAATAGGACATTTACATATAGGACAAGTTCTTAAACCACGGCCACAATATCTACAACAACTTGTATGTCCACAAGGAATCATACGGCACCGGGGATAGTTTCGTTTAAACATTAAACATAGAGCCGGAGGTTGAAAACTTTCTAATTTACAGTGACACTGAGTTAGCTGAAAAGAACCAAATGATATCAGCCAGTCCAACCTAGGGTCATCTAGGACAGGAGGTACATCTCCATCGCCATGACAGTAGTGCTCTAACGTTAAAGAAGAGGTCATGGGTCGATTGAACTGTTCTTGAATAAATTCTGGCCCTTTTGTTTGAATGAGAAATTTGCAAAACGGATTCGCTTTAACGTGTACCAACCAGACGTCTTCGTTTCCTTCCCATTGCTGTATCGTAATCGGACATTCGCAACACATAACCATGTCCGACAATCCAGTGTAATAAAATCCACATTCGGCCAAGATATTGGGCGACATCGAAGAGTTCAACCAGTCGTTGATGCTAAAGCTTTCTAGTCTATCTTCTTCTAGCGAAAAATCCGGTTCTATGTAACTGACCATCGTGAACCGTGGTGGAGCGACGTACTCGGATATACGTTTATTGGTCAAAGTTTAGTAAAATTTTTACAACCAGACATTCACCCGAATGCCGGCGAGCGAGATCAAATTTCGCTGAAACCTAATACGAAAAATATACCGTCCCATTTACTGAATAAACACGACTGGAAATTGCACATTAATCAAGATTTTAAGGTCATTAAACCGAATGTACTGTTGAGTGATTTAGGTTTTACAACAATCATGTTAACGCCAGCAAAAAGAGGCCATTACATGTTTCATAGCAAAGTCGGTATAATTGAACGATTTATTTTACGATTCCGTGGAACGTGTAACAAATCGCTCTTTGTCCCTTAATCAATATCTTCAAATGTTAGCGCCCTTGGATCAAAATAAAAATGACATTAGGGGTAGAAGAATGCGCCGAGATATTACAAATACGCCGACGATCGACTACTGGGATTCGATAGGGGATCGTTTTAGCACTAGCCGCTTTACTAATACAAGTGTTTGTTCAAAAGGAATTTTACATTCAGATCGGTACAGATTTCTCTTGGGCTTTGCTTAGTCGTAAATTGGGTCCCGTTTTCAAGGATCTATTGTGCTTCAAATGCCGTTCACGTTAGTTCGGTCAAAGGACTTTGAGAAAGACCGACGCTAGTTTTCAAATTGCAAATGTTAGCTTACTGCACCAAGGTGAGAATTTTGTGCGTAAAAACTATTGATAAATCTCTCACACTTCTCTTGTAAATTGAAAAGCGCAAGAATATAATCCACATCCGAACTGGGAAAATGTCCCGGCGTATAAGAAACTCGCACTCGATTCGAAACAATTCGAGTGTCGACAAAATAGCACATTTGAATTAGAACGAGTCCCCACTATAGAAGAATAATGAAATGTGTAAGGGAAAGCATTTTGTCTGCTTACGGCTTAACTTTTCAGTTTTGCTTGGGTTTGCTTGGGTCGTTTTATCCTGTATCACAAGATACAGGATAAAAATAAAAAAACACAATATAGCTTTTAATCATTGCATTTATTTTAAACGTAATAGGACATTTACATATAGGACTAGTTCTTAAACCACGGCCACAATATCTACAATATCTTGTATGTCCACAAGGAATCATACGGCACCGGGGATAGTTTCGTTTACACATTAAACATAGAGCCGGAGGTTGAAAACTTTCTAATTTACAGTGACACTGAGTTAGCTGAAAAGAACCAAATGATATCAGCCAGTCCAACCTAGGGTCATCTAGGACAGGAGGTACATCTCCATCGCCATGACAGTAGTGCTCTAACGTTAAAGAAGAGGGCATGGGTCGATTGAACTGTTCTTGAATAAATTCTGGCCCTTTTGTTTGAATGAGAAATTTGCAAAACGGATTCGCTTTAACGTGTACCAACCAGACGTCTTCGGTTCCTTCCCATTGCTGTATCGTAATCGGACATTCGCAACACATAACCATGTCCGACAATCCAGTGTAATAAAATCCACATTCGGCCAAGATATTGGGCGACATCGAAGAGTTCAACCAGTCGTTGATGCTAAAGCTTTCTAGTCTATCTTCTTCTAGCGAAAAATCCGGTTCTATGTAACTGACCATCGTCGTTGTTTAATGTTGATTGCTAACTGAGTACCAATATTAAAATGATTTGGTTTATCTACTATTATATAGACGAAAATGTGCACGACTTTCCAGTTGGATTGCTTGGGTTTTCTATCAGAGCTTTTCTTAACACATACAAACGACATATTATGGAAACGGTGCATATGCTCATAAGACAGCCTAGACAGCCGAGTAAAATTACAATATTGTTCCCTACTTGACATTCGTTAACAGAAACCATTGCTTCTTTCCCTTTGAAATCACCCAGTTGGTTAGACGTGTTTTTCGCAGTCTCACTAAACCTTTTATCTAAATTGTTTCTTGTTTTCCAGTCATTACTTGTGTAAATGGACTTTGCCGCTCCTATAGTAGACCAATTCGCACTTTCCCTTAGGGTTCTGTTGAAAAATTCAAGTCTCAACTTGTACTGCAAATAATTCGCCGTGGAACGCTGGAACTGTTTCGTTGTGTATTTGTTTGTACAGACACGGCGTCCAAGAGCCGTTAGTGGAAAAATTTTGAATTGAACAAAGACATTCGTTACTTGTGGCGGTTTATGAACGTAAAAAACATTTTGAACTACCGCACTAACATTACAAAGTTCGAACTAAGAAAAGAAACCATGATCGCAAACTCTGAAGCTAGACGATCCGAGGACCGCGCTTTTATACAAGTTCACGAATACGATAAGCACTTCCCTCTTACGCTTTATCATTACGAAGCCCACATCTTCCGTTTGGGCACCAAAAACCCACATTTTCCCACAATAGTCTGTGATAAATTGTCTCAAGTCGGGCCCAAATCTCGTTTCCGGGCATCGCTATAACAGTTTTAAATTTTTCAAACTAGTTGCTCGTGATAGACACACATAGGCCTCGGATCGCGACATATAGTCCATTTCGATAAATACAAATCCTTTAAAGGTGCTACCCTGACAACGGTGCGTGGATACGGCCAAGTCCAGTAACAAGGGAAAACCGAAACGTACATGTTCTCGACCATAAAGAGAGTATGATGAAACGTGCGATACAATGTTAAAATTGTGCCATCGTTTTCGTCTTCAATGTCCACAGAAATTGCGACGGTTCGGTGATGTTCTTCTTTACGATTAATTTTTGTCAATCGAAATCTTGTTCCTTTCGGTTTACAAGTGTCTACGAGACACGAGACGGTTGTCGTTGAAGTTGTTTACGTAGCATCGTTCCAAATAGGTGTCCGTTTCGAATAGAACATATCGAAGTTTGATCAGCGACATGTTAATTAGTAAAACGTTACTATTAAACTTGGAGATAAATTTAAAGTCTCTAAACGATCCGTCCAAGTTGAAAAGTTTTGTCAAATTAATGTCTCGATTTTTTAGCAACCGAATAATCTTGTCGTTGACAGAATCGCCAGCTTCAAATTGTCTTAATAGTTCGGTCAAATTTGGATCTTGCGAGCGCATATGTTGCTTGATAAACAGCACTCGATCCACGTAACTTAGACAATTGTACAGATCGTGTTCGTAGGCACCGATGGCAGATAATTGATTAACGTCGCCCACTAACAAAACGATCAAACACATTCGGGTGGCAAATAGAATAAGTTCACGAAGTAATGCCGAAGGGATCAAGGAAACTTCGTCGATAAATATGATATCGCACGTTTCATCGCCGCTGTCAAAGTGATCTCAATTTAACGTTTTCTCCGAACTATTGCCGGTCGTCAGATCTTCCGTTACTTCGACATATTCGGGGAACGACCAATGAAATCCTTTCATGAGAAATTTACAAATTGTTTGTGCCGTAACGCCATACGCATGGCCCTCGGCAACCAGCTTTTTGGTCGTCGCCAAATAGAGGACTTTTTTACGTTTGAGAAAATGCAACGTGGTCGTTTTACCGGAACCCGCAACACTATTGACCAATATTACATTTTGTTCGTTTGATTGGGTTTGTTGTCGTCGCCGATCCAGAATATTTTCAACTTGCTGGACAATATTGGCCTGATCTTCGTTGGGTGTTAAACTGATCTTCGTTGGAGTTTGCATGCCATTTCTCCTTTCATATGACCGTGCCGATTTTGGACCATTTCCACAACATGTCGTTTTGAGGAAAATGCTAGCTCACTGGCGAAGCGATATACGATAAAATCAGTCCGATTCTAATTTTACCTCGAACGCTTTGATAAGCTTGTCAACTATTGTCTTCATACCTTTACCCGTAAACATATTACGGTCAATTACTACCGACCAATCCACGGTGTCTGAATGATAACTAAATCGGAACAACAATTAAACTCGACATTCTGCAATTGACGTGAGATATCCTCATGTTTGATTACTGTTGCTGGTATAGAAAGTCGAGGAAGTTTGGATCTGGTAACGTCGTCATCATTGGCATCGTCGATTCCCTTTTCCACGTACACTACATAGGGCGAAGAGGCATCTACTCGAACCAAGTAATCAATTACAATTTCACCAACGCATTTGAAGATGATTTTGACCATTCTCGTTGGCAAAATACTTTGCCGCCTGAAACACTTTGGCCTGATAGGCAAAGCAACTGGATTTTTTCTTTTCGTCTAGTTTGGTCGGAAAATCGAAACCTGCTAATGTAGACATTGCAAAAGTTTACCGAATTACGCGAAAAATAATCATATAAGTTATAATGGGTCTTGTAGCATCGATAGTTGTCAGTTTGATAATTTTACTTGCGTGTATTTATATGTTTATTCCCGCAAGACAATTGGACGATATAACACTGCACAAATTTATGACGAGAGTTTCGGGCAACGTACAATTAACGACCATTCCGGCCATCACGAATATCACTAAAGTTTGTGTATTTCCATTTTGTCTAATTAAACAAACGATAGACTGGATTACGGTTCTTTATGCCTTTAATCTAGAACCGGGCGACGGTATAATTTACGATCACGGCCATTGGCGAGCCCAATCTTATACGTACAACTTTGAAGGGACCAAATTGTATCGTACCGATACCTTTACACACGAACGGCAACTTTTCCTCGAATTTAATCTAGGCAAAGATTTCGAATTAGCGAACGACGATCAAATTGTATCAAAGCCCTATTGCGAACAACCAGGCCGGATACCAATTATTCAAAGTGCCTTTAGCCGTTTCTATAAAACACAAACTCTGGGAGAAAATCTCTATCAGTATGGATATTGGTTCTGTAAGGAACGGGGAACTCAACCCGATCTTATTCTTTGCAAAAATCAAAAATTCGATTCGGCACTAGTTTCCGGTCTTAGTTGGACCGAATGCGAAACCAAACCGGGCAATTATATTTGGTCGGACCTAAAAGACGCTACGAAATATTATCAATGCCAGGGGGGTGTTTTAGTACACGGCACTTGTCCCAAATCGAATCCCTTCTTTAACGGTTTACGTTGCATGAATCCAGTTTGTAAACCGTTTCTAGAATATGGCAAAGACGACGATGTATGTCGCGTACCTCACGATAGCACTTCCTTTTTCATTTGTAAAGGATTGGAAGCGACCAAAATTACTTGCCCACAAGGAGTCGATTCTTCGGGCATTAGTCGTCTTTACCCCTGTAAAGGCTCAGAGGTATTTGTAAAAAAATATATGGAAACGTTACAGGTCACACCTCAAAGGATACTTGTTGGGCAAACGGTCTGTTATAACGGTAAAGTGATTGCTACAAGTTTTGCCTCACATTTCAAACGTAAAACGGTGCTGGAAGACGGCAAATTATATTACTACTGGGCGCCAAAGTATCATTTGGTATACGGTATTCTGAAAAACCACCCAAAAACCATATGGTAATATGTCCCGATGGTCCCGATCCTGTAATCGCTTCTCATACTACCGGCACCGGTCAAACTATATCGAAAATTATTCCGTACGAAACGTTTGCTTTGTTCGAATCCGATCGAACTCGTTACTAGTGTTGTAAATATCCGTATTCTTTAGATATCCGAATCATACGGAATCGGAATCAGCTAATATCCGTATCCATTATCTGAATATCTGTATCCATTATCAGACTGTTCGGTTACAGTCGATTCCGATTCCGTTTTCTCTTTGCACTTTGCATTAGTAACCAGCCGATGCGAATTTATTATGATTCCGAATCAAGTTCTCGGCCGGTGACGGATAATCCGGATTCTTTTAATATTCGGATCCAACAGATTTTTGGATACGTATCCTTACATCACTACTCGTTACTATAATGCCGATGGATTTCCGTACAAAGGGGTACTTTTCTATTTCGGATCGCAAAAGTACATTTTGGATGAAAAATTCTTAACGGTCCCTCCAAATACCAACTTTGTACTAAATATTAATTTGAACGGAGTTTGGATCGAACAATTGACTATTGCACAAGCGAAAGAACAAGACATTTGGATCGAAGATAAAGCAAACGATTGCGATTTCGGTATAGATTTTCCCGGTTTACATTATGTTAATAAAACGGGCAAGGGAATGTGTCTAGACGGTAAACCCACTCTAAATATTTGTGCCGATCACGGTATGATTCCATTTCCTGGCGGATGCGGATACTTTGACAATTCAATAGTATTCACCGTCGGTGACAAGGTAAAAGGAATGGCCCAATCCACGGGTAAAAAAATCAGTGGACCGTATAAAGGAATTTATAGCGCCACCAATTCTTTATAGTAGACGAGCATTTCTTTTTACTTGTTACTATTTAGTTTTACTAATGCCAACGTGCCAGTAAGTTTCCGTTTGATTATAATAATGCCAACAGACGCGATGGTAAAGTGCTACCCCAAGAGGCAGATTATTTAGACATGGCCACCTACGCGGCACAACGTAACAAACTTTTTCTAGCCGAACAAATGGCAATCAAATACCCCGAAATTTTCAGTTGGTGAGATTTAGTAATACGGCCCGCCATCAGTCCTCACGATTACGAGTATGAAGAACAGTTTGCCGACTGTGCCATATGGGTTGATTGGACTTGGACCGAGACGGGTTGCACGAAAATTAGCTGCAATCCCCGCGGTCAAAATTTCGATTGTACGGCCGACAGTACACCTTTCGGCTTGTTTCTTTCGAAATGATTTACTATCGACAAATGTGGGCGTGCATTCATTACAAACACAGTACCATAAAGGAAAATGCTATTGGGTCATGAATGCTATTCACGCTAGGATGACCGATCCTACCGTTCGATCTAATGCTAGATATGCACGCCGAATTAATACTCTTGCCACCGGTTTCGACGTATCATACGAAAGCGATGAGTACGACATTCCCACGATTAAAGGTCGAATAAACCAATACTATTGCGACGCCTTCTTTCAAAAATTAAAGGGGAACGATTGCGAGGAACCGTGGTGGAGCGACGTACTCGGATATACATTTATGGGTCAAAGTTTAGTAAAATTGTTACAACCAGACATTCACCCGAATGCCGGCGAGCGAGATCAAATTTCGCTGAAACCTAATACGAAAAATATACCGTCCCATTTACTGAATAAACACGACTGGAAATTGCACATTAATCAAGATTTTAAGGTCATTAAACCGAATGTACTGTTGAGTGATTTAGGTTTTATAACAATCGTGTTAACGCCAGCAAAACGAGGCCATTACATGTTTCATAGCAAAGTCGGTATAATTGAACGATTTATTTTACGATTCCGTGGAACGTGTAACAAATCGCTCTTTGTCCCTTAATCAATATCTTCAAATGTTAGCGCCCTTGGATCAAAATAAAAATGACAGTAGGGGTAGAAGAATGCGCCGAGATATTACAAGTACGCCGACGATCGACTACTGGGATTCGATAGGGGATCGTTTTAGCACTAGCCGCTTTACTAATACAAGTGTTTGTTCAAAAGGAATTTTACATTCAGATCGGTACAGATTTCTCTTGGGCTTTGCTTAGTCGTAAATTGGGTCCCGTTTTCACGGATCTATTGTGCTTCAAATGCCGTTCACGTTAGTTCGGTCAAAGGACTTTGAGAAAGACCGACGCTAGTTTTCAAATTGCAAATGTTAGCTTACTGCACCAATGTGAGAATTTTGTGCGTAAAAACTATTGATAAATCTCTCACACTTCTCTTGTAAATTGAAAAGCGCAAGAATATAATCCACATCCGAACTGGGAAAATGTCCCGGCGTATAAGAAACTCGCACTCGATTCGAAACAATTCGTGTGTCGACAAAATAGCACATTTGAATTAGAACGAGTCCCCACTCTAGAAGAATAATGAAAAGTGTAAGGGAAAGCATTTTGTCTGCTTACAGCTTAACTTTTCAGTTTTGCTTGGGTTTGCTTGGGTCGTTTTATCCTGTATCACAAGATACAGGATAAAAATAAACAACCACAATATAGCTTTTAATCATTGCATTTATTTTAAACGTAATAGGACATTTACATATAGGACAAGTTCTTAAACCACGGCCACAATATCTACAACAACTTGTAAGTCCACAAGGAATCATACGGCACCGGGGATAGTTTCGTTTACACATTAAACATAGAGCCGGAGGTTGAAAACTTTCTAATTTACAGTGACACTGAGTTAGCTGAAAAGAACCAAATGATATCAGCCAGTCCAACCTAGGGTCATCTAGGACAGGAGGTACATCTCCATCGCCATGACAGTAGTGCTCTAACGTTAAAGAAGAGGGCATGGGTCGATTGAACTGTTCTTGAATAAATTCTGGCCCTTTTGTTTGAATGAGAAATTTGCAAAACGGATTCGCTTTAACGTGTACCAACCAAACGTCTTCGGTTCCTTCCCATTGCTGTATCGTAATCGGACATTCGCAACACATAACCATGTCCGACAATCCAGTGTAATAAAATCCACATTCGGCCAAGATATTGGGCGACATCGAAGAGTTCAACCAGTCGTTGATGCTAAAGCTTTCTAGTCTATCTTCTTCTAGCGAAAAATCCGGTTCTATGTAACTGACCATCGTCGTTGTTTAATGTTGATTGCTAACTGAGTACCAATATTAAAATGATTTGGTTTATCTACTATTATATAGACGAAAATGTGCACGACTTTCCAGTTGGATTGCTTGGGTTTTCTATCAGAGCTTTTCTTAACACATACAAACGACATATTATCGAAACGGTGCATATGCTCATAAGACAGCCTAGACATCCGAGTAAAATTACAATATTGTTCCCTACTTGACATTCGTTAACAGAAACCATTGCTTCTTTCCCTTTGAAATCACCCAGTTGGTTAGACGTGTTTTTCGCAGTCTCACTAAACCTTTTATCTAAATTGTTTCTTGTTTTCCAGTCATTACTTGTGTAAATGGACTTTGCCGCTCCTATAGTAGACCAATTCGCACTTTCCCTTAGGGTTCTGTTGAAAAATTCAAGTCTCAACTTGTACTGCAAATAATTCGCCGTGGAACGCTGGAACTGTTTCGTTGTGTATTTGTTTGTACAGACACGGCGTCCAAGAGCCGTTAGTGGAAAAATTTTGAATTGAACAAAGACATTCGTTACTTGTGGCGGTTTATGAACGTAAAAAACATTTTGAACTACCGCACTAACATTACAAAGTTCGAACTAAGAAAAGAAACCATGATCGCAAACTCTGAAGCTAGACGATCCGAGGACCGCGCTTTTATACAAGTTCACGAATACGATAAGCACTTCCCTCTTACGCTTTATCATTACGAAGCCCACATCTTCCGTTTGGGCACCAAAAACCCACATTTTCCCACAATAGTCTGTGATAAATTGTCTCAAGTCGGGCCCAAATCTCGTTTCCGGGCATCGCTATAACAGTTTTAAATTTTTCAAACTAGTTGCTCGTGATAGACACACATAGGCCTCGGATCGCGACATATAGTCCATTTCGATAAATACAAATCCTTTAAAGGTGCTACCCTGACAACGGTGCGTGGATACGGCCAAGTCCAGTAACAAGGGAAAACCGAAACGTACATGTTCTCGACCATAAAGAGAGTATGATGAAACGTCCGATACAATGTTAAAATTGTGCCATCGTTTTCGTCTTCAATGTCCACAGAAATTGCGACGGTTCGGTGATGTTCTTCTTTGAGATTAATTTTTGTCAATCGAAATCTTGTTCCTTTCGGTTTACAAGTGTCTACGAGACACGAGACGGTTGTCGTTGAAGTTGTTTACGTAGCATCGTTCCAAATAGGTGTCCGTTTCGAATAGAACATATCGAAGTTTGATCAGCGACATGTTAATTAGTAAAACGTTACTATTAAACTTGGAGATAAATTTAAAGTCTCTAAACGATCCGTCCAAGTTGAAAAGTTTTGTCAAATTAATGTCTCGATTTTTTAGCAACCGAATAATCTTGTCGTTGACAGAATCGCCAGCTTCAAATTGTCTTAATAGTTCGGTCAAATTTGGATCTTGCGAAATATTTTAACTTGCTGGACAATATTGGCCTGATCTTCGTTGGGTGTTAAACTGATCTTCGTTGGAGTTTGCATGCCATTTCTCCTTTCATATGACCGTGCCGATTTTGGACCATTTCCACAACATGTCGTTTTGAGGAAAATGCTAGCACACTGGCGAAGCGATATACGATAAAATCAGTCCGATTCTAATTTTACCTCGAACGCTTTGATAAGCTTGTCAATTATTGTCTTCATACCTTTACCCGTAAACATATTACGGTCAATTACTACCGACCAATCCACGGTGTCTGAATGATAACTAAATCGGAACAACAATTAAACTCGACATTCTGCAATTGACGTGAGATATCCTCATGTTTGATTACTGTTGCTGGTATAGAAAGTCGAGGAAGTTTGGATCTGGTAACGTCGTCATCATTGGCATCGTCGATTCCCTTTTCCACGTACACTACATAGGGCGAAGAGGCATCTACTCGAACCAAGTAATCAATTACAATTTCACCAACGCATTTGAAGATGATTTTGACCATTCTCGTTGGCAAAATACTTTGCCGCCTGAAACACTTTGGCCTGATAGGCAAAGCAACTGGATTTTTTCTTTTCGTCTAGTTTGGTCGAAAAATCGAAACCTGCTAATGTAGACATTGCAAAAGTTTACCGAATTACGCGAAAAATAATCATATAAATTATAATGGGTCTTGTAGCATCGATACTTGTCAGTTTGATAATTTTACTTGCGTGTATTTATATGTTTATTCCCGCAAGACGATATAACACTGCACAAATTTATGACGAGAGTTTCGGGCAACGTACAATTAATGACCATTCCGGCCATCACGAATATCGCTAAAGTTTGTGTATTTCCATTTTGTCTAATTAAACAAACGATAGACTGGAATACGGTTCTTTATTCCTTTAATCTAGAACCGGGCGACGGTATAATTTACGATCACGGCCATTGGCGAGCCCAATCTTATACGTACAACTTTGAAGGGACCAAATTGTATCGTACCGATACCTTTACACACGAACGGCAACTTTTCCTCGAATTTAATCTAGGCAAAGATTTCGAATTAGCGAACGACGATCAAATTGTATCAAAGCCCTATTGCGAACAACCAGGCCGGATACCAATTATTCAAAGTGCCTTTAGCCGTTTCTATAAAACACAAACTCTGGGAGAAAATCTCTATCAGTATGGATATTGGTTCTGTAAGGAACGGGGAACTCAACCCGATCTTGTTCTTTGCAAAAATCAAAAATTCGATTCGGCACTAGTTTCCGGTCTTAGTTGGACCGAATGCGAAACCAAACCGGGCAATTATATTTGGTCGGACCTAAAAGACGCTACGAAATATTATCAATGCCAGGGGGGTGTTTTAGTACACGGCACTTGTCCCAAATCGAATCCCTTCTTTAACGGTTTACGTTGCATGAATCCAGTTTGTAAACCGTTTCTAGAATATGGCAAAGACGACGATGTATGTCGCGTACCTCACGATAGCACTTCCTTTTCCATTTGTAAAGGATTGGAAGCGACCAAAATTACTTGCCCACAAGGAGTCGATTCTTCGGGCATTAGTCGTCTTTACCCCTGTAAAGGCTCAGAGGTATTTGTAAAAAAATATATGGAAACGTTACAGGTCACACCTCAAAGGATACTTGTTGGGCAAACGGTCTGTTATAACGGTAAAGTGATTGCTACAAGTTTTGCCTCACATTTCAAACGTAAAACGGTGCTGGAAGACGGCAAATTATATTACTACTGGGCGCCAAAGTATCATTTGGTATACGGTATACTGAAAAACCACCCAAAAACCATATGGTAATATGTCCCGATGGTCCCGATCCTGTAATCGCTTCACATACTACCGGCACCGGTCAAACTATATCGAAAATTATTCCGTACGAAACGTTTGCTTTGTTCGAATCCGATCGAACTCGTTACTAGTGTTGTAAATATCCGTATTCTTTAGATATCCGAATCATACGGAATCGGAATCAGCTAATATCCGTATCCATTATCTGAATATCTGTATCCATTATCAGACCGTATTGTTCGGTTACAGTCGATTCGGATTCCGTTTTCTCTTTGCACTTTGCATTAGTAACCAGCCGATGCGAATTTATTATGATTCCGAATCAAGTTCTCGGCCGGTGACGGATAATCCGGATTCTTTTAATATTCGGATCCAACAGATTTTTGGATACGTATCCTTACATCACTAGTCGTTACTATAATGCCGATGGATTTCCGTACAAAGGGGTACTTTTCTATTTCGGATCGCAAAAGTACATTTTGGATGAAAAATTCTTAACGGTCCCTCCAAATACCAACTTTGTACTAAATATTAATTTGAACGGAGTTTGGATCGAACAATTGACTATTGCACAAGCGAAAGAACACGACATTTGGATCGAAGATAAAGCAAACGATTGCGATTTCGGTATAGATTTTCCCGGTTTACATTATGTTAATAAAACGGGCAAGGGAATGTGTCTAGACGGTAAACCCACTCTAAATATTTGTGCCGATCACGGTATGATTCCATTTCCTGGCGGATGCGGATACTTTGACAATTCAATAGTATTCACCGTCGGTGACAAGGTAAAAGAAATGGCCCAATCCACGGGTAAAAAAATCAGTGGACCGTATAAAGGAATTTATAGCGCCACCAATTCTTTATAGTAGATGGGCGCAAAACACGAGCATTTCTTTTTACTTGTTACTATTTAGTTTTACTAATGCCAACGTGCCAGTAAGTTTCCGTTTGATTATAATAATGCCAACAGACGCGATGGTAAAGTGCTACCCCAAGAGGCAGATTATTTAGACATGGCCACCTACGCGGCACAACGTAACAACAATTATTGTCAATTATTGTCTTCATACCTTTACCCGTAAACATATTACGGTCAATTACTACCGACCAATCCACGGTGTCTGAATGATAACTAAATCGGAACAACAATTAAACTCGACATTCTGCAATTGACGTGAGATATCCTCATGTTTGATTACTGTTGCTGGTATAGAAAGTCGAGGAAGATTGGATCTGGTAACGTCGTCATCATTGGCATCGTCGATTCCCTTTTCCACGTACACTACATAGGGCGAAGAGGCATCTACTCGAACCAAGTAATCAATTACAATTTCACCAACGCATTTGAAGATGATTTTGACCATTCTCGTTGGCAAAATACTTTGCCGCCTGAAACACTTTGGCCTGATAAGCAAAGCACTGGATTTTTTCTTTTCGTCTAGTTTGGTCGGAAAATCGAAACCTGCTAATGTAGACATTGCAAAAGTTTACCGAATTACGCGAAAAATAATCATATAAATTATAATGGGTCTTGTAGCATCGATCCTTGTCAGTTTGATAATTTTACTTGCGTGTATTTATATGTTTATTCCCGCAAGACAATTGGACGATATAACACTGCACAAATTTATGACGAGAGTTTCGGGCAACGTACAATTAACGACCATTCCGGCCATCACGAATATCGCTAAAGTTTGTGTATTTCCATTTTGTCTAATTAAACAAACGATAGACTGGAATACGGTTCTTTATTCCTTTAATCTAGAACCGGGCGACGGTATAATTTACGATCTCGGCCATTGGCGAGCCCAATCTTATACGTACAACTTTGAAGGGACCAAATTGTATCGTACCGATACCTTTACACACGAACGGCAACTTTTCCTCGAATTTAATCTAGGCAAAGATTTCGAATTAGCGAACGACGATCAAATTGTATCAAAGCCCTATTGCGAACAACCAGGCCGGATACCAATTATTCAAAGTGCCTTTAGCCGTTTCTATAAAACACAAACTCTGGGAGAAAATCTCTATCAGTATGGATATTGGTTCTGTAAGGAACGGGGAACTCAACCCGATCTTGTTCTTTGCAAAAATCAAAAATTCGATTCGGCACTAGTTTCCGGTCTTAGTTGGACCGAATGCGAAACCAAACCGGGCAATTATATTTGGTCGGACGTAAAAGACGCTACGAAATATTATCAATGCCAGGGGGGTGTTTTAGTACACGGCACTTGTCCCAAATCGAATCCCTTCTTTAACGGTTTACGTTGCATGAATCCAGTTTGTAAACCGTTTCTAGAATATGGCAAAGACGACGATGTATGTCGCGTACCTCACGATAGCACTTCCTTTTTCATTTGTAAAGGATTGGAAGCGACCAAAATTACTTGCCCACAAGGAGTCGATTCTTCGGGCATTAGTCGTCTTTACCCCTGTAAAGGCTCAGAGGTATTTGTAAAAAAATATATGGAAACGTTACAGGTCACACCTCAAAGGATACTTGTTGGGCAAACGGTTTGTTATAACGGTAAAGTGATTGCTACAAGTTTTGCCTCACATTTGAAACGTAAAACGGTGCTGGAAGACGGCAAATTATATTACTACTGGGCGCCAAAGTATCATTTGGTATACGGTATACTGAAAAACCACCCAAAAACCATATGGTAATATGTCCCGATGGTCCCGATCCTGTAATCGCTTCACATACTACCGGCACCGGTCAAACTATATCGAAAATTATTCCGTACGAAACGTTGGCTTTGTTCGAATCCGATCGAACTCGTTACTAGTGTTGTAAATATCCATATTCTTTAGATATCCGAATCATACGGAATCGGAATCAGCTAATATCCGTATCCATTATCTGAATATCTGTATCCATTATCAGACCGTGTTGTTCGGTTACAGTCGATTCCGATTCCGTTTTCTCTTTGCACTTTGCATTAGTAACCAGCCGATGCGAATTTATTATGATTCCGAAACAAGTTCTCGGCCGGTGACGGATAATCCGGATTCTTTTAATATTCGGATCCAACAGATTTTTGGATACGTATCCTTACATCACTACTCGTTACTATAATGCCGATGGACTTCCGTACAAAGGGGTACTTTTCTATTTCGGATCGCAAAAGTACATTTTGGATGAAAAATTCTTAACGGTCCCTCCAAATACCAACTTTGTACTAAATATTAATTTGAACGGAGTTTGGATCGAACAATTGACTATTGCACAAGCGAAAGAACAAGACATTTGGATCGAAGATAAAGCAAACGATTGCGATTTCGGTATAGATTTGCCCGGTTTACATTATGTTAATAAAACGGGCAAGGGAATGTGTCTAGACGGTAAACCCACTCTAAATATTTGTGCCGATCACGGTATGATTCCATTTCCTTCACCCAACCAACCCAACCATCACGAATATCGCTAAAGTTTGTGTATTTCCAGTTTGTCTAATTAAACAAACGATAGACTGGAATACGGTTATTTATTCCTTTAATCTAGAACCGGGCGACGGTATAATTTACGACCACGGCCATTGGCGAGCCCAATCTTATACGTACAACTTTGAAGGGACCAAATTGTATCGTACCGATACCTTTACACACGAACGGCAACTTTTCCTCGAATTTAATCTAGGCAAAGATTTCGAATTAGCGAACGACAATCAAATTGTATCAAAGCCCTATTGCGAACAACCAGGCCGGATACCAATTATTCAAAGTGCCTTTAGCCGTTTCTATAAAACACAAACTCTGGGAGAAAATCTCTATCAGTATGGATATTGGTTCTGTAAGGAACGGGGAACTCAACCCGATCTTGTTCTTTGCAAAAATCAAAAATTCGATTCGGCACTAGTTTCCGGTCTTAGTTGGACCGAATGCGAAACCAAACCGGGCAATTATATTTGGTCGGACGTAAAAGACGCTACGAAATATTATCAATGCCAGGGGGGTGTTTTAGTACACGGCACTTGTCCCAAATCGAATCCCTTCTTTAACGGTTTACGTTGCTTGAATCCAGTTTGTAAACCGTTTCTAGAATATGGCAAAGACGACGATGTATGTCGCGTACCTCACGATAGCACTTCCTTTTTCATTTGTAAAGGATTGGAAGCGGACAAAATTACTTGCCCACAAGGAGTCGATTCTTCGGGCATTAGTCGTCTTTACCCCTGTAAAGGCTCAGAGGTATTTGTAAAAAAATATATGGAAACGTTACAGGTCACACCTCAAAGGATACTTGTTGGGCAAACGGTTTGTTATAACGGTAAAGTGATTGCTACAAGTTTTGCCTCATATTTCAAACGTAAAACGGTGCTGGAAGACGGCAAATTATATTACTACTGGGCGCCAAAGTATCATTTGGTATACGGTATACTGAAAAACCACCCAAAAACCATATGGTAATATGTCCCGATGGTCCCGATCCTGTAATCGCTTCACATACTACCGGCACCGGTCAAACTATATCGAAAATTATTCCGTACGAAACGTTTGCTTTGTTCGAATCCGATCGAACTCGTTACTAGTGTTGTAAATATCCATATTCTTTAGATATCCGAATCATACGGAATCGGAATCAGCTAATATCCGTATCCATTATCTGAATATCTGTATCCATTATCAGACCGTGTTGTTCGGTTACAGTCGATTCCGATTCCGTTTTCTCTTTGCACTTTGCATTAGTAACCAGCCGATGCGAATTTATTATGATTCCGAATCAATTTCTCGGCCGGTGACGGATAATCCGGATTCTTTTAATATTCGGATCCAACAGATTTTTGGATACGTATCCTTACATCACTACTCGTTACTATAATGCCGATGGATTTCCGTACAAAGGGGTACTTTTCTATTTCGGATCGCAAAAGTACATTTTGGATGAAAAATTCTTAACGGTCCCTCCAAATACCAACTTTGTACTAAATATTAATTTGAACGGAGTTTGGATCGAACAATTGACTATTGCACAAGCGAAAGAACAAGACATTTGGATCGAAGATAAAGCAAACGATTGCGATTTCGGTATAGATTTTCCCGGTTTACATTATGTTAATAAAACGGGCAAGGGAATGTGTCTAGACGGTAAACCCACTCTAAATATTTGTGCCGATCACGGTATGATTCCATTTCCTGGCGGATGCGGATACTTTGACAATTCAATAGTATTCACCGTCGGTGACAAGGTAAAAGAAATGGCCCAATCCACGGGTAAAAAAATCAGTGGACCGTATAAAGGAATTTATAGCGCCACCAATTCTTTATAGTAGATGGGCGCAAAACACGAGCATTTCTTTTTACTTGTTACTATTTAGTTTTACTAATGCCAACGTGCCAGTAAGTTTCCGTTTGATTATAATAATGCCAACAGACGCGATGGTAAAGTGCTACCCCAAGAGGCAGATTATTTAGACATGGCCACCTACGCGGCACAACGTGACAACAATTATTGTCAATTATTGTCTTCATACCTTTACCCGTAAACATATTACGGTCAATTACTACCGACCAATCCACGGTGTCTGAATGATAACTAAATCGGAACAACAATTAAACTCGACATTCTGCAATTGACGTGAGATATCCTCATGTTTGATTACTGTTGCTGGTATAGAAAGTCGAGGAAGATTGGATCTGGTAACGTCGTCATCATTGGCATCGTCGATTCCCTTTTCCACGTACACTACATAGGGCGAAGAGGCATCTACTCGAACCAAGTAATCAATTACAATTTCACCAACGCATTTGAAGATGATTTTGACCATTCTCGTTGGCAAAATACTTTGCCGCCTGAAACACTTTGGCCTGATAGGCAAAGCACTGGATTTTTTCTTTTCGTCTAGTTTGGTCGGAAAATCGAAACCTGCTAATGTAGACATTGCAAAAGTTTACCGAATTACGCGAAAAATAATCATATAAATTATAATGGGTCTTGTAGCATCGATACTTGTCAGTTTGATAATTTTACTTGCGTGTATTTATATGTTTATTCCCGCAAGACAATTGGACGATATAACACTGCACAAATTTATGACGTGAGTTTCGGGCAACGTACAATTAACGACCATTCCGGCCATCACGAATATCGCTAAAGTTTGTGTATTTCCATTTTGTCTAATTAAACAAACGATAGACTGGAATACGGTTCTTTATTCCTTTAATCTAGAACCGGGCGACGGTATAATTTACGATCACGCCCATTGGCGAGCCCAATCTTATACGTACAACTTTGAAGGGACCAAATTGTATCGTACCGATACCTTTACACACGAACGGCAACTTTTCCTCGAATTTAATCTAGGCAAAGATTTCGAATTAGCGAACGACGATCAAATTGTATCAAAGCCCTATTGCGAACAACCAGGCCGGATACCAATTATTCAAAGTGCCTTTAGCCGTTTCTATAAAACACAAACTCTGGGAGAAAATCTCTATCAGTATGGATATTGGTTCTGTAAGGAACGGGGAACTCAACCCGATCTTGTTCTTTGCAAAAATCAAAAATTCGATTCGGCACTAGTTTCCGGTCTTAGTTGGACCGAATGCGAAACCAAACCGGGCAATTATATTTGGTCGGACCTAAAAGACGCTACGAAATATTATCAATGCCAGGGGGGTGTTTTAGTACACGGCACTTGTCCCAAATCGAATCCCTTCTTTAACGGTTTACGTTGCATGAATCCAGTTTGTAAACCGTTTCTAGAATATGGCAAAGACGACGATGTATGTCGCGTACCTCACGATAGCACTTCCTTTTTCATTTGTAAAGGATTGGAAGCGACCAAAGTTACTTGCCCATAAGGAGTCGATTCTTCGGGCATTAGTCGTCTTTACCCCTGTAAAGGCTCAGAGGTATTTGTAAAAAAATATATGGAAACGTTACAGGTCACACCTCAAAGGATACTTGTTCGGCAAACGGTTTGTTATAACGGTAAAGTGATTGCTACAAGTTTTGCCTCACATTTCAAACGTAAGACGGCAAATTATATTACTACTGGGCGCCAAAGTATCATTTGGTATACGGTATACTGAAAAACCACCCAAAAACCATATGGTAATATGTCCCGATGGTCCCGATCCTGTAATCGCTTCACATACTACCGGCACCGGTCAAACTATATCGAAAATTATTCCGTACGAAACGTTTGCTTTGTTCGAATCCGATCGAACTCGTTACTAGTGTTGTAAATATCCATATTCTTTAGATATCCGAATCATACGGAATCGGAATCAGCTAATATCCGTATCCATTATCTGAATATCTGTATCCATTATCAGACCGTGTTGTTCGGTTACAGTCGATTCCGATTCCGTTTTCTCTTTGCACTTTGCATTAGTAACCAGCCGATGCGAATTTATTATGATTCCGAATCAAGTTCTCGGCCGGTGACGGATAATCCGGATTCTTTTAATATTCGGATCCAACAGATTTTTGGATACGTATCCTTACATCACTACTCGTTACTATAATGCCGATGGATTTCCGTACAAAGGGGTACTTTTCTATTTCGGATCGCAAAAGTACATTTTGGATGAAAAATTCTTAATGGTCCCTCCAAATACCAACTTTGTACTAAATATTAATTTGAACGGAGTTTGGATCGAACAATTGACTATTGCACAAGCGAAAGAACAAGACATTTGGATCGAAGATAAAGCAAACGATTGCGATTTCGGTATAGATTTGCCCGGTTTACATTATGTTAATAAAACGGGCAAGGGAATGTGTCTAGACGGTAAACCCACTCTAAATATTTGTGCCGATCACGGTATGATTCCATTTCCTTCACCCAACCAACCCAACCATCACGAATATCGCTAAAGTTTGTGTATTTCCAGTTTGTCTAATTAAACAAACGATAGACTGGAATACGGTTATTTATTCCTTTAATCTAGAACCGGGCGACGGTATAATTTACGATCACGGCCATTGGCGAGCCCAATCTTATACGTACAACTTTGAAGGGACCAAATTGTATCGTACCGATACCTTTACACACGAACGGCAACTTTTCCTCGAATTTAATCTAGGCAAAGATTTCGAATTAGCGAACGACAATCAAATTGTATCAAAGCCCTATTGCGAACAACCAGGCCGGATACCAATTATTCAAAGTGCCTTTAGCCGTTTCTATAAAACACAAACTCTGGGAGAAAATCTCTATCAGTATGGATATTGGTTCTGTAAGGAACGGGGAACTCAACCCGATCTTGTTCTTTGCAAAAATCAAAAATTCGATTCGGCACTAGTTTCCGGTCTTAGTTGGACCGAATGCGAAACCAAACCGGGCAATTATATTTGGTCGGACGTAAAAGACGCTACGAAATATTATCAATGCCAGGGGGGTGTTTTAGTACACGGCACTTGTCCCAAATCGAATCCCTTCTTTAACGGTTTACGTTGCTTGAATCCAGTTTGTAAACCATTTCTAGAATATGGCAAAGACGACGATGTATGTCGCATACCTCACGATAGCACTTCCTTTTTCATTTGTAAAGGATTGGAAGCGACCAAAATTACTTGCCCACAAGGAGTCGATTCTTCGGGCATTAGTCGTCTTTACCCCTGTAAAGGCTCAGAGGTATTTGTAAAAAAATATATGGAAACGTTACAGGTCACACCTCAAAGGATACTTGTTGGGCAAACGGTTTGTTATAACGGTAAAGTGATTGCTACAAGTTTTGCCTCATATTTCAAACGTAAAACGGTGCTGGAAGACGGCAAATTTTATTACTACTGGGCGCCAAAGTATCATTTGGTATACGGTATACTGAAAAACCACCCAAAAACCATATGGTAATATGTCCCGATGGTCCCGATCCTGTAATCGCTTCACATACTACCGGCACCGTTCAAACTATATCGAAAATTATTCCGTACGAAACGTTTGCTTTGTTCGAATCCGATCGAACTCGTTACCAGTGTTGTAAATATCCATATTCTTTAGATATCCGAATCATACGGAATCGGAATCAGCTAATATCCGTATCCATTATCTGAATATCTGTATCCATTATCAGACCGTGTTGTTCGGTTACAGTCGATTCCGATTCCGTTTTCTCTTTGCACTTTGCATTAGTAACCAGCCGATGCGAATTTATTATGATTCCGAATCAAGTTCTCGGCCGGTGACGGATAATCCGGATTCTTTTAATATTCGGATCCAACAGATTTTTGGATACGTATCCTTACATCACTACTCGTTACTATAATGCCGATGGATTTCCGTACAAAGGGGTACTTTTCTATTTCGGATCGCAAAAGTACATTTTGGATGAAAAATTCTTAACGGTCCCTCCAAATACCAACTTTGTACTAAATATTAATTTGAACGGAGTTTGGATCGAACAATTGACTATTGCACAAGCGAAAGAACAAGACATTTGGATCGAAGATAAAGCAAACGATTGCGATTTCGGTATAGATTTTCCCGGTTTACATTATGTTAATAAAACGGGCAAGGGAATGTGTCTAGACGGTAAACCCACTCTAAATATTTGTGCCGATCACGGTATGATTCCATTTCCTGGCGGATGCGGATACTTTGACAATTCAATAGTATTCACCGTCGGTGACAAGGTAAAAGAAATGGCCCAATCCACGGGTAAAAAAATCAGTGGACCGTATAAAGGAATTTATAGCGCCACCAATTCTTTATAGTAGATGGGCGCAAAACACGAGCATTTCTTTTTACTTGTTACTATTTAGTTTTACTAATGCCAATGTGCCAGTAAGTTTCCGTTTGATTATAATAATGCCAACAGACGCGATGGTAAAGTGCTACCCCAAGAGGCAGATTATTTAGACATGGCCACCTACGCGGCACAACGTAACAAACTTTTTCTAGCCGAACAAATGGCAATCAAATACCCCGAAATTTTCAGTTGGTGAGATATAGTAATACGGCCCGCCATCAGTCCTCACGATTACGAGTATGAAGAACAGTTTGCCGACTGTGCCATATGGGTTGATTGGACTTGGACCGAGACGGGTTGCACGAAAATTAGCTGCAATCCCCGCGGTCAAAATTTCGATTGTACGGCCGACAGTACACCTTTCGGCTTGTTTCTTTCGAAATGATTTACTATCGACAAATGTGGGCGTGCATTCATTACAAACACAGTACCATAAAGGAAAATGCTATTGGGTCATGAATGCTATTCACGCTAGGATGACCGATCCTACCGTTCGATCTAATGCTAGATATGCGCGCCGAATTAATACTCTTGCCACCGGTTTCGACGTATCATACGAAAGCGATGAGTACGACATTCCCACGATTAAAGGTCGAATAAACCAGTACTATTGCGACGCCTTCTTTCAAAAATTAAAGGGGAACGATTGCGAGGAACCGTGGTGGAGCGACGTACTCGGATATACATTTATGGGTCAAAGTTTAGTAAAATTTTTACAACCAGACATTCACCCGAATGCCGGCGAGCGAGATCAAATTTCGCTGAAACCTAATACGAAAAATATACCGTCCCATTTACTGAATAAACACGACTGGAAATTGCACATTAATCAAGATTTTAAGGTCATTAAACCGAATGTACTGTTGAGTGATTTAGGTTTTACAACAATCGTGTTAACGCCAGCAAAACGAGGCCATTACATGTTTCATAGCAAAGTCGGTATAATTGAACGATTTATTTTACGATTCCGTGGAACGTGTAACAAATCGCTCTTTGTCCCTTAATCAATATCTTCAAATGTTAGCGCCTTTGGATCAAAATAAAAATGACAGTAGGGGTAGAAGAATGCGCCGAGATATTACAAGTACGCCGACGATCGACTACTGGGATTCGATAGGGGATCGTTTTAGCACTAGCCGCTTTACTAATACAAGTGTTTGTTCAAAAGGAATTTTACATTCAGATCGGTACAGATTTCTCTTGGGCTTTGCTTAGTCGTAAATTGGGTCCCGTTTTCACGGATCTATTGTGCTTCAAATGCCGTTCACGTTAGTTCGGTCAAAGGACTTTGAGAAAGACCGACGCTAGTTTTCAAATTGCAAATGTTAGCTTACTGCACCAATGTGAGAATTTTGTGCGTAAAAACTATTGATAAATCTCTCACACTTCTCTTGTAAATTGAAAAGCGCAAGAATATAATCCACATCCGAACTGGGAAAATGCCCCGGCGTATAAGAAACTCGCACTCGATTCGAAACAATTCGTGTGTCGACAAAATAGCACATTTGAATTAGAACGAGTCCCCACTATAGAAGAATAATGAAAAGTGTAAGGGAAAGCATTTTGTCTGCTTACGGCTTAACTTTTCAGTTTTGCTTGGGTTTGCTTGGGTCGTTTTATCCTGTATCACAAGATACAGGATAAAAATAAACAACCACAATATAGCTTTTAATCATTGCATTTATTTTAAACGTAATAGGACATTTACATATAGGACAAGTTCTTAAACCACGGCCACAATATCTACAACAACTTGTATGTCCACAAGGAATCATACGGCACCGGGGATAGTTTCGTTTACACATTAAACATAGAGCCGGAGGTTGAAAACTTTCTAATTTACAGTGACACTGAGTTAGCTGAAAAGAACCAAATGATATCAGCAGGTCCAACCTAGGGTCATCTAGGACAGGAGGTACATCTCCATCGCCATGACAGTAGTGCTCTAACGTTAAAGAAGAGGGCATGGGTCGATTGAACTGTTCTTGAATAAATTCTGGCCCTTTTGTTTGAATGAGAAATTTGCAAAGCGGATTCGCTTTAACGTGTACCAACCAGACGTCTTCGTTTCCTTCCCATTGCTGTATCGTAATCGGACATTCGCAACACATAACCATGTCCGACAATCCAGTGTAATAAAATCCACATTCGGCCAAGATATTGGGCGACATCGAAGAGTTCAACCAGTCGTTGATGCTAAAGCTTTCTAGTCTATCTTCTTCTAGCGAAAAATCCGGTTCTATGTAACTGACCATCGTCGTTGTTTAATGTTGATTGCTAACTGAGTACCAATATTAAAATGATTTGGTTTATCTACTATTATATAGACGAAAATGTGCACGACTTTCCAGTTGGATTGCTTGGGTTTTCTATCAGAGCTTTTCTTAACACATACAAACGACATATTATGGAAACGGTGCATATGCTCATAAGACAGCCTAGACAGCCGAGTAAAATTACAATATTGTTCCCTACTTGACATTCGTTAACAGAAACCATTGCTTCTTTCCCTTTGAAATCACCCAATTGGTTAGACGTGTTTTTCGCAGTCTCACTAAACCTTTTATCTAAATTGTTTCTTGTTTTCCAGTCATTACTTGTGTAAATGGACTTTGCCGCTCCTATAGTAGACCAATTCGCACTTTCCCTTAGGGTTCTGTTGAAAAATTCAAGTCTCAACTTGTACTGCAAATAATTCGCCGTGGAACGCTGGAACTGTTTCGTTGTGTATTTGTTTGTACAGACACGGCGTCCAAGAGCCGTTAGTGGAAAAATTTTGAATTGAACAAAGACATTCGTTACTTGTGGCGGTTTAGGAACGTAAAAAACATTTTGAACTACCGCACTAACATTACAAAGTTCGAACTAAGAAAAGAAACCATGATCGCAAACTCTGAAGATAGACGATCCGAGGACCGCGCTTTTATACAAGTTCACGAATACGATAAGCACTTCCCTCTTACGCTTTATCATTACGAAGCCCACATCTTCCGTTTGGGCACCAAAAACCCACATTTTCCCACAATTGTCTGTGATAAATTGTCTCAAGTCGGGCCCAAATCTCGTTTCCGGGCATCGCTATAACAGTTTTAAATTTTTCAAACTAGTTGCTCGTGATAGACACACATAGGCCTCGGATCGCGTCCATTTCGATAAATACAAATCCTTGAAAAGTGCTACCCTGACAACGGTGCGTGGATACGGCCAAGTCCAGTAACAAGGGAAAACCGAAACGTACATGTTCTCGACCATAAAGAGAGTATGATGAAACGTGCGATACAATGTTAAAATTGTGCCATCGTTTTCGTCTTCAATGTCCACAGAAATTGCGACGGTTCGGTGATGTTCTTCTTTACGATTAATTTTTGTCAATCGAAATCTTGTTCCTTTCGGTTTACAAGTGTCTACGAGACACGAGACGGTTGTCGTTGAAGTTGTTTACGTAGCATCGTTCCAAATAGGTGTCCGTTTCGAATAGAACATATCGAAGTTTGATCAGCGACATGTTAATTAGTAAAACGTTACTATTAAACTTGGAGATAAATTTAAAGTCTCTAAACGATCCGTCCAAGTTGAAAAGTTTTGTCAAATTAATGTCTCGATTTTTTACCAACCGAATAATCTTGTCGTTGACAGAATCGCCAGCTTCAAATTGTCTTAATAGTTCGGTCAAATTTGGATCTTGCGAGCGCATATGTTGCTTGATAAACAGCACTCGATCCACGTAACTTAGACAATTGTACAGATCGTGTTCGTAGGCACCGATAGCAGATAATTGATTAACGTCGCCCACTAACAAAACGATCAAACACATTCGGGTGGCAAATAGAATAAGTTCACGAAGTAATGCCGAAGGGATCAAGGAAACTTCGTCGATAAATATGATATCGCACGTTTCATCGCCGCTGTCAAAGTGATCTCAATTTAACGTTTTCTCCGAACTATTGCCGGTCGTCAGATCTTCCGTTACTTCGACATATTCGGGGAACGACCAATGAAATCCTTTCATGAGAAATTTACAAATTGTTTGTGCCGTAACGCCATACGCGTGGCCCTCGGCAACCAGTTTTTTGGTCGTCGCCAAATAGAGGACTTTTTTACGTTTGAGAAAATGCAACGTGGTCGTTTTACCGGAAACCGCAACACTATTGACCAATATTACATTTTGTTCGTTTGATTGGGTTTGTTGTCGTCGCCGATCCAGAATATTGTCAACTTGCTGGACAATATTGGCCTGATCTTCGTTGGGTGTTAAACTGATCTTCGTTGGAGTTTGCATGCCATTTCTCCTTTCATATGACCGTGCCGATTTTGGACCATTTCCACAACATGCGAAGCGATATACGATAAAATCAGTCCGATTCTAATTTTACCTCGAACGCTTTGATAAGCTTGTCAATTATTGTCTTCATACCTTTACCCGTAAACATATTACGGTCAATTACTACCGACCAATCCACGGTGTCTGAATGATAACTAAATCGGAACAACAATTAAACTCGACATTCTGCAATTGACCTGAGATATCCTCATGTTTGATTACTGTTGCTGGTATAGAAAGTCGAGGAAGTTTGGATCTGGTAACGTCGTCATCATTGGCATCGTCGATTCCCATTTCCACGTACACTACATAGGGCGAAGAGGCATTTACTCGAACCAAGTAATCAATTACAATTTCACCAACGCATTTGAAGATGATTTTGACCATTCTCGTTGGCAAAATACTTTGCCGCCTGAAACACTTTGGCCTGATAGGCAAAGCAACTGGATTTTTTCTTTTCGTCTAGTTTGGTCGGAAAATCGAAACCTGCTAATGTAGACATTGCAAAAGTTTACCGAATTACGCGAAAAATAATCATATAAATTATAAGGGGTCTTGTAGCATCGATACTTGTCAGTTTGATAATTTTACTTGCGTGTATGTTTATTCCCGCAAGACAATTGGACGATATAACACTGCACAAATTTATGACGAGAGTTTCGGGCAACGTACAATTAACGACCATTCCGGCCATCACGAATATCGCTAAAGTTTGTGTATTTCCATTTTGTCTAATTAAACAAACGATAGACTGGAATACGGTTCTTTATTCCTTTAATCTAGAACCGGGCGACGGTATAATTTACGATCACGGCCATTGGCGAGCCCAATCTTATACGTACAAATTTGAAGGGACCAAATTGTATCGTACCGATACCTTTACACACGAACGGCAACTTTTCCTCGAATTTAATCTAGGCAAAGATTTCGAATTAGCGAACGACGATCAAATTGTATCAAAGCCCTATTGCGAACAACCAGGCCGGATACCAATTATTCAAAGTGCCTTTAGCCGTTTCTATAAAACACAAACTCTGGGAGAAAATCTCTATCAGTATGGATATTGGTTCTGTAAGGAACGGGGAACTCAACCCGATCTTGTTCTTTGCAAAAATCAAAAATTCGATTCGGCACTAGTTTCCGGTCTTAGTTGGACCGAATGCGAAACCAAACCGGGCAATTATATTTGGTCGGACGTAAAAGACGCTACGAAATATTATCAATGCCAGGGGGGTGTTTTAGTACACGGCACTTGTCCCAAATCGAATCCCTTCTTTAACGGTTTACGTTGCATGAATCCAGTTTGTAAACCGTTTCTAGAATATGGCAAAGACGACGATGTATGTCGCGTACCTCAAGATAGCATTTCCTTTTTCATTTGTAAAGGATTGGAAGCGACCAAAATTACTTGACTTCGGGCATTAGTCGTCTTTACCCCTGTAAAGGCTCAGAGGTATTTGTAAAAAAATATATGGAAACGTTACAGGTCACACCTCAAAGGATACTTGTTGGGCAAACGGTTTGTTATAACGGTAAAGTGATTGCTACAAGTTTTGCCTCACATTTCAAACGTAAAACGGTGCTGGAAGACGGCAAATTATATTACTACTGGGCGCCAAAGTATCATTTGGTATTCGGTATACTGAAAAACCACCCAAAAACCATATGGTAATATGTCCCGATGGTCCCGATCCTGTAATCGCTTCACATACTACCGGCACCGGTCAAACTATATCGAAAATTATTCCGTACGAAACGTTTGCTTTGTTCGAATCCGATCGAACTCGTTACTAGTGTTGTAAATATCCGTATTCTTTAGATATCCGAATCATACGGAATCGGAATCAGCTAATATCCGTATCCATTATCTGAATATCTGTATCCATTATCAGACCGTGTTGTTCGGTTACAGTCGATTCCGATTCCGTTTTCTCTTTGCACTTTGCATTAGTAACCAGCCGATGCGAATTCATTATGATTCCGAATCAAGTTCTCGGCCGGTGACGGATAGTCCGGATTCTTTTAATATTCGGATCCAACAGATTTTTGGATACGTATCCTTACATCACTACTCGTTACTATAATGCCGATGGATTTCCGTACAAAGGGGTACTTTTCTATTTCGGATCGCAAAAGTACATTTTGGATGAAAAATTCTTAACGGTCCCTCCAAATACCAACTTTGTACTAAATATTAATTTGAACGGAGCTTGGATCGAACAATTGACTATTGCACAAGCGAAAGAACAAGACATTTGGATCGAAGATAAAGCAAACGATTGCGATTGCGGTATAGATTTTCCCGGTTTACATTATGTTAATAAAACGGGCAAGGGAATGTGTCTAGACGGTAAACCCACTCTAAATATTTGTGCCGATCACGGTATGATTCCATTTCCTGGCGGATGCGGATACTTTGACAATTCAATAGTATTCACCGTCGGTGACAAGGTAAAAGAAGTGGCCCAATCCACGGGTAAAAAAATCAGTGGACCGTATAAAGGAATTTATAGCGCCACCAATTCTTTATAGTAGATGGGCGCAAAACACGAGCATTTCTTTTTACTTGTTACTATTTAGTTTTACTAATGCCAACGTGCCAGTAAGTTTCCGTTTGATTATAATAATGCCAACAGACGCGATGGTAAAGTGCTACCCCAAGAGGCAGATTATTTAGACATGGCCACCTACGCGGCACAACGTAACAAACTTTTTCTAGCCGAACAAATGGCAATCAAATACCCCGAAATTTTCAGTTGGTGAGATATAGTAATACGGCCCGCCATCAGTCCTCATGATTACGAGTATGAAGAACAGTTTGCCGACTGTGCCATATGGGTTGATTGGACTTGGACCGAGACGGGTTGCACGAAAATTAGCTGCAATCCCCGCGGTCAAAATTTCGATTGTCCGGCCGACAGTACACCTTTCGGCTTGTTTCTTTCGAAATGATTTACTATCGACAAATGTGGGCGTGCATTCATTACAAACACAGTACCATAAAGGAAAATGCTATTGGGTCATGAATGCTATTCACGCTAGGATGACCGATCCTACCGTTCGATCTAATGCTAGATATGCGCGCCGAATTAATACTCTTGCCACCGGTTTCGACGTATCATACGAAAGCGATGAGTACGACATTCCCACGATTAAAGATCGAATAAACCAATACTATTGCGACGACTTCTTTCAAAAATTAAAGGGAAACGATTGCGAGGAACCGTGGTGGAGCGACGTACTCGGATATACATTTATGGGTCAAAGTTTAGTAAAATTTTTACAACCAGACATTCACCCGAATGCCGGCGAGCGAGATCAAATTTCGCTGAAACCTATTACGAAAAATATACCGTCCCATTTACTGAATAAACACGACTGGAAATTGCACATTAATCAAGATTTTAAGGTCATTAAACCGAATGTACTGTTGAGTGATTTAGGTTTTACAACAATCGTGTTAACGCCAGCAAAACGAGGCCATTACATGTTTCATAGTAAAGTCGGTATAATTGAACGATTTATTTTACGATACCGTGGAACGTGTAACAAATCGCTCTTTGTCCCTTAATCAATATCTTCAAATGTTAGCGCCCTTGGATCAAAATAAAAATGACAGTAGGGGTAGTAGAATGCGCCGAGATGTTACAAGTACGCCGACGATCGACTACTGGGATTCGATAGGGGATCGTTTTAGCACTAGCCGCTTTACTAATACAAGTGTTTGTTCAAAAGGAATTTTACATTCAGATCGGTACAGATTTCTCTTGGGCTTTGCTTAGTCGTAAATTGGGTCCCGTTTTCACGGATCTATTGTGCTTCAAATGCCGTTCACGTTAGTTCGGTCAAAGGACTTTGAGAAAGACCGACGCTAGTTTTCAAATTGCAAATGTTAGCTTACTGCACCAATGTGAGAATTTTGTGCGAAGCGATATACGATAAAATCAGTCCGATTCTAATTTTACCTCGAACGCTTTGATAAGCTTGTCAATTATTGTCTTCATACCTTTACCCGTAAACATATTACGGTCAATTACTACCGACCAATCCACGGTGTCTGAATGATAACTAAATCGGAACAACAATTAAACTCGACATTCTGCAATTGACGTGAGATATCCTCATGTTTGATTACTGTTGCTGGTATAGAAAGTCGAGGAAGTTTGGATCTGGTAACGTCGTCATCATTGGCATCGTCGATTCCCTTTTCCACGTACACTACATAGGGCGAAGAGGCATTTACTCGAACCAAGTAATCAATTACAATTTCACCAACGCATTTGAAGATGATTTTGACCATTCTCGTTGGCAAAATACTTTGCCGCCTGAAACACTTTGGCCTGATAGGCAAAGCAACTGGATTTTTTCTTTTCGTCTAGTTTGGTCGGAAAATCGAAACCTGCTAATGTAGACATTGCAAAAGTTTACCGAATTACGCGAAAAGTAATCATATAAATTATAATGGGTCTTGTAGCATCGATACTTGTCAGTTTGATAATTTTACTTGCGTGTATTTATATGTTTATTCCCGCAAGACAATTGGACGATATAACACTGCACAAATTTATGACGAGAGTTCCGGGCAACGTACAATTAACGACCATTCCGGCCATCACGAAAATCGCTAAAGTTTGTGTATTTCCATTTTGTCTAATTAAACAAACGATAGACTGGAATACGGTTCTTTGTCCCTTAATCAATATCTTCAAATGTTAGCGCCCTTGGATCAAAATAAAAATGACAGTAGGGGTAGAAGAATGCGCCGAGATGTTACAAGTACGCCGACGATCGACTACTGGGATTCGATAGGGGATCGTTTTAGCACTAGCCGCTTTACTAATACAAGTGTTTGTTCAAAAGGAATTTTACATTCAGATCGGTACAGATTTCTCTTGGGCTTTGCTTAGTCGTAAATTGGGTCCCGTTTTCACGGATCTATTGTGCTTCAAATGCCGTTCACGTTAGTTCGGTCAAAGGACTTTGAGAAAGACCGACGCTAGTTTTCAAATTGCAAATGTTAGCTTACTGCACCAATGTGAGAATTTTGTGCGTAAAAACTATTGATAAATCTCTCACACTTCTCTTGTAAATTGAAAAGCGCAAGAATATAATCCACATCCGAACTGGGAAAATGCCCCGGCGTATAAGAAACTCGCACTCGATTCGAAACAATTCGTGTGTCGACAAAATAGCACATTTGAATTAGAACGAGTCCCCACTATAGAAGAATAATGAAAAGTGTAAGGGAAAGCATTTTGTCTGCTTACGGCTTAACTTTTCAGTTTTGCTTGGGTTTGCTTGGGTCGTTTTATCCTGTATCACAAGATACAGGATAAAAATAAACAACCACAATATAGCTTTTAATCATTGCATTTATTTTAAACGTAATAGGACATTTACATATAGGACAAGTTCTTAAACCACGGCCACAATATCTACAACAACTTGTATGTCCACAAGGAATCATACGGCACCGAGGATAGTATCGTTTACACATTAAACATAGAGCCGGAGGTAGAAAACTTTCTAATTTACAGTGACACTGAGTTAGCTGAAAAGAACCAAATGATATCAGCCAGTCCAACCTAGGGTCATCTAGGACAGAAGGTACATCTCCATCGCCATGACAGTAGTGCTCTAACGTTAAAGAAGAGGGCATGGGTCGATTGAACTGTTCTTGAATAAATTCTGGCCCTTTTGTTTGAATGAGAAATTTGCAAAACGGATTCGCTTTAACGTGTACCAACCAGACGTCTTCGTTTCCTTCCCATTGCTGTATCGTAATCGGACATTCGCAACACATAACCATGTCCGACAATCCAGTGTAATAAAATCCACATTCGGCCAAGTTATTGGGCGACATCGAAGAGTTCAACCAGTCGTTGATGCTAAAGCTTTCTAGTCTATCTTCTTCTAGCGAAAAATCCGGTTCTATGTAACTGACCATCGTGAACCGTGGTGGAGCGACGTACTCGGATATACATTTATTGGTCAAAGTTTAGTAAAATTTTTACAACCAGACATTCACCCGAATGCCGGCGAGCGAGATCAAATTTCGCTGAAACCTAATACGAAAAATATACCGTCCCATTTACTGAATAAACACGACTGGAAATTGCACATTAATCAAGATTTTAAGGTCATTAAACCGAATGTACTGTTGAGTGATTTAGGTTTTACAACAATCATGTTAACGCCATCAAAAAGAGGCCATTACATGTTTCATAGCAAAGTCGGTATAATTGAACGATTTATTTTACGATTCCGTGGAACGTGTAACAAATCGCTCTTTGTCCCTTAATCAATATCTTCAAATGTTAGCGCCCTTGGATCAAAATAAAAATGACAGTAGGGGTAGAAGAATGCGCCGAGATATTACAAGTACGCCGACGATCGACTACTGGGATTCGATAGGGGATCGTTTTAGCACTAGCCGCTTTACTAATACAAGTGTTTGTTCAAAAGGAATTTTACATTCAGATCGGTACAGATTTCTCTTGGGCTTTGCTTAGTCGTAAATTGGGTCCCGTTTTCAAGGATCTATTGTGCTTCAAATGCCGTTCACGTTAGTTCGGTCAAAGGACTTTGAGAAAGACCGACGCTAGTTTTCAAATTGCAAATGTTAGCTTACTGCACCAATGTGAGAATTTTGTGCGTAAAAACTATTGATAAATCTCTCACACTTCTCTTGTAAATTGAAAAGCGCAAGAATATAATCCACATCCGAACTGGGAAAATGCCCCGGCGTATAAGAAACTCGCACTCGATTCGAAACAATTCGTGTGTCGACAAAATAGCACATTTGAATTAGAACGAGTCCCCACTATAGAAGAATAATGAAAAGTGTAAGGGAAAGCATTTTGTCTGCTTACGGCTTAACTTTTCAGTTTTGCTTGGGTTTGCTTGGGTCGTTTTATCCTGTATCACAAGATACAGGATAAAAATAAACAACCACAATATAGCTTTTAATCATTGCATTTATTTTAAACGTAATAGGACATTTACATATAGGACAAGTTCTTAAACCACGGCCACAATATCTACAACAACTTGTATGTCCACAAGGAATCATACGGCACCGAGGATAGTTTCGTTTACACATTAAACATAGAGCCGGAGGTTGAAAACTTTCTAATTTACAGTGACACTGAGTTAGCTGAAAAGAACCAAATGATATCAGCCAGTCCAACCTAGGGTCATCTAGGACAGAAGGTACATCTCCATCGCCATGACAGTAGTGCTCTAACGTTAAAGAAGAGGGCATGGGTCGATTGAACTGTTCTTGAATAAATTCTGGCCCTTTTGTTTGAATGAGAAATTTGCAAAACGGATTCGCTTTAACGTGTACCAACCAGACGTCTTCGTTTCCTTCCCATTGCTGTATCGTAATCGGACATTCGCAACACATAACCATGTCCGACAATCCAGTGTAATAAAATTCACATTCGGCAAAGTTATTGGGCGACATCGAAGAGTTCAACCAGTCGTTGATGCTAAAGCTTTCTAGTCTATCTTCTTCTAGCGAAAAATCCGGTTCTATGTAACTGACCATCGTGAACCGTGGTGGAGCGACGTACTCGGATATACATTTATTGGTCAAAGTTTAGTAAAATTTTTACAACCAGACATTCACCCGAATGCCGGCGAGCGAGATCAAATTTCGCTGAAACCTAATACGAAAAATATACCGTCCCATTTACTGAATAAACACGACTGGAAATTGCACATTAATCAAGATTTTAAGGTCATTAAACCGAATGTACTGTTGAGTGATTTAGGTTTTACAACAATCATGTTAACGCCATCAAAAAGAGGCCATTACATGTTTCATAGCAAAGTCGGTATAATTGAACGATTTATTTTACGATTCCGTGGAACGTGTAACAAATCGCTCCTTGTCCCTTAATCAATATCTTCAAATGTTAGCGCCCTTGGATCAAAATAAAAATGACAGTAGGGGTAGAAGAATGCGCCGAGATATTACAAGTACGCCGACGATCGACTACTGGGATTCGATAAGGGATCGTTTTAGCACTAGCCGCTTTACTAATACAAGTGTTTGTTCAAAAGGAATTTTACATTCAGATCGGTACAGATTTCTCTTGGGCTTTGCTTAGTCGTAAATTGGGTCCCGTTTTCAAGGATCTATTGTGCTTCAAATGCCGTTCACGTTAGTTCGGTCAAAGGACTTTGAGAAAGACCGACGCTAGTTTTCAAATTGCAAATGTTAGCTTACTGCACCAATGTGAGAATTTTGTGCGTAAAAACTATTGATAAATCTCTCACACTTCTCTTGTAAATTGAAAAGCGCAAGAATATAATCCACATCCGAACTGGGAAAATCTCCCGGCGTATAAGAAACTCGCACTCGATTCGAAACAATTCGAGTGTCGACAAAATAGCACATTTGAATTAGAACGAGTCCCCACTATAGAAGAATAATGAAATGTGTAAGGGAAAGCATTTTGTCTGCTTACGGCTTAACTTTTCAGTTTTGCTTGGGTTTGCTTGGGTCGTTTTATCCTGTATCACAAGATACAGGATGCATTTATTTTAAACGTAATAGGACATTTACATATAGGACAAGTTCTTAAACCACGGCCACAATATCTACAACAACTTGTATGTCCACAAGGAATCATACGGCACCGGGGATAGTTTCGTTTACACATTAAACATAGAGCCGGAGGTTGAAAACTTTCTAATTTACAGTGACACTGAGTTAGCTGAAAAGAACCAAATGATATCAGCCAGTCCAACCTAGGGTCATCTAGGACAGGGGGTACATCTCCATCGCCATGACAGTAGTGCTCTAACGTTAAAGAAGAGGGCATGGGTCGATTGAACTGTTCTTGAATAAATTCTGGCCCTTTTGTTTGAATGAGAAATTTGCAAAACGGATTCGCTTTAACGTGTACCAACCAGACGTCTTCGTTTCCTTCCCATTGCTGTATCGTAATCGGACATTCGCAACACATAACCATGTCCGACAATCCAGTGTAATAAAATCCACATTCGGCCAAGATATTGGGCGACATCGAAGAGTTCAACCAGTCGTTGATGCTAAAGCTTTCTAGTCTATCTTCTTCTAGCGAAAAATCCGGTTCTATGTAACTGACCATCGTCGTTGTTTAATGTTGATTGCTAACTGAGTACCAATATTAAAATGATTTGGTTTATCTACTATTATATAGACGAAAATGTGCACGACTTTCCAGTTGGATTGCTTGGGTTTTCTATCAGAGCTTTTCTTAACACATACAAACGACATATTATGGAAACGGTGCATATGCTCATAAGACAGCCTAGACAGCCGAGTAAAATTACAATATTGTTCCCTACTTGACATTCGTTAACAGAAACCATTGCTTCTTTCCCTTTGAAATCACCCAGTTGGTTAGACGTGTTTTTCGCAGTCTCACTAAACCTTTTATCTAAATTGTTTCTTGTTTTCCAGTCATTACTTGTGTAAATGGACTTTGCCGCTCCTATAGTAGACCAATTCGCACTTTCCCTTAGGGTTCTGTTGAAAAATTCAAGTCTCAACTTGTACTGCAAATAATTCGCCGTGGAACGCTGGAACTGTTTCGTTGTGTATTTGTTTGTACAGACACGGCGTCCAAGAGCCGTTAGTGGAAAAATTTTGAATTGAACAAAGACATTCGTTACTTGTGGCGGTTTATGAACGTAAAAAACATTTTGAACTACCGCACTAACATTACAAAGTTCGAACTAAGAAAAGAAACCATGATCGCAAACTCTGAAGCTAGACGATCCGAGGACCGCGCTTTTATACAAGTTCACGAATACGATAAGCACTTCCCTCTTACGCTTTATCATTACGAAGCCCACATCTTCCGTTTGGGCACCAAAAACCCACATTTTCCCACAATAGTCTGTGACAAATTGTCTCAAGTCGGGCCCAAATCTCGTTTCCGGGCATCGCTATAACAGTTTTAAATTTTTCAAACTAGTTGCTCGTGATAGACACACATAGGCCTCGGATCGCCTCCATTTCGATAAATACAAATCCTTTAAAAGTGCTACCCTGACAACGGTGCGTGGATACGGCCAAGTCCAGTAACAAGGGAAAACCGAAACGTACATGTTCTCGACCATAAAGAGAGTATGATGAAACGTGCGATACAATGTTAAAATTGTGCCATCGTTTTCGTCTTCAATGTCCACAGAAATTGCGACGGTTCGGTGATGTTCTTCTTTACGATTAATTTTTGTCAATCGAAATCTTGTTCCTTTCGGTTTACAAGTGTCTACGAGACACGAGACGGTTGTCGTTGAAGTTGTTTACGTAGCATCGTTCCAAATAGGTGTCCGTTTCGAATAGAACATATCGAAGTTTGATCAGCGACATGTTAATTAGTAAAACGTTACTATTAAACTTGGAGATAAATTTAAAGTCTCTAAACGAGCCGTCCAAGTTGAAAAGTTTTGTCAAATTAATGTCTCGATTTTTTACCAACCGAATAATCTTGTCGTTGACAGAATCGCCAGCTTCAAATTGTCTTAATAGTTCGGTCAAATTTGGATCTTGCGAGCGCATATGTTGCTTGATAAACAGCACTCGATCCACGTAACTTAGACAATTGTACAGATCGTGTTCGTAGGCACCGATAGCAGATAATTGATTAACGTCGCCCACTAACAAAACGATCAAACAAATTCGGGTGGCAAATAGAATAAGTTCACGAAGTAATGCCGAAGGGATCAAGGAAACTTCGTCGATAAATATGATATCGCACGTTTCATCGCCGCTGTCAAAGTGATCTCAATTTAACGTTTTCTCCGAACTATTGCCGGTCGTCAGATCTTCCGTTACTTCGACATATTCGGGGAACGACCAATGAAATCCTTTCATGAGAAATTTACAAATTGTTTGTGCCGTAACGCCATACGCATGGCCCTCGGCAACCAGTTTTTTGGTCGTCGCCAAATAGAGGACTTTTTTACGTTTGAGAAAATGCAACGTGGTCGTTTTACCGGAACCCGCAACACTATTGACCAATATTACATTTTGTTCGTTTGATTGGGTTTGTTGTCGTCGCCGATCCAGAATATTTTCAACTTGCTGGACAATATTGGCCTGATCTTCGTTGGGTGTTAAACTGATCTTCGTTGGAGTTTGCATGCCATTTCTCCTTTCATATGACCGTGCCGATTTTGGACCATTTCCACAACATATCGTTTTGAGGAAAATGCTAGCACACTGGCGAAGCGATATACGATAAAATCAGTCCGATTCTAATTTTACCTCGAACGCTTTGATAAGCTTGTCAATTATTGTCTTCATACCTTTACCCGTAAACATATTACGGTCAATTACTACCGACCAATCCACGGTGTCTGAATGATAACTAAATCGGAACAACAATTAAACTCGACATTCTGCAATTGACGTGAGATATCCTCATGTTTGATTACTGTTGCTGGTATAGAAAGTCGAGGAAGTTTGGATCTGGTAACGTCGTCATCATTGGCATCGTCGATTCCCTTTTCCACGTACACTACATAGGGCGAAGAGGCATCTACTCGAACCAAGTAATCAATTACAATTTCACCAACGCATTTGAAGATGATTTTGACCATTCTCGTTGGCAAAATACTTTGCCGCCTGAAACACTTTGGCCTGATAGGCAAAGCAACTGGATTTTTTCTTTTCGTCTAGTTTGGTCGGAAAATCGAAACCTGCTAATGTAGACATTGCAAAAGTTTACCGAATTACGCGAAAAATAATCATATAAATTATAATGGGTCTTGTAGCATCGATACTTGTCAGTTTGATAATTTTACTTGCGTGTATTTATATGTTTATTCCCGAAAGACAATTGGACGATATAACACTGCACAAATTTATGACGAGAGTTTCGGGCAACGTACAATTAACGACCATTCCGGCCATCACGAATATCGCTAAAGTTTGTGTATTTCCATTTTGTCTAATTAAACAAACGATAGACTGGAATACGGTTCTTTATTCCTTTAATCTAGAACCGGGCGACGGTATAATTTACGATCACGGCCATTGGCGAGCCCAATCTTATACGTACAAATTTGAAGGGACCAAATTGTATCGTACCGATACCTTTACACACGAACGGCAACTTTTCCTCGAATTTAATCTAGGCAAAGATTTCGAATTAGCGAACGACGATCAAATTGTATCAAAGCCCTATTGCGAACAACCAGGCCGGATACCAATTATTCAAAGTGCCTTTAGCCGTTTCTATAAAACACAAACTGGGAGAAAATCTCTATCAGTATGGATATTGGTTCTGTAAGGAACGGGGAACTTAACCCGATCTTGTTCTTTGCAAAAATCAAAAATTCGATTCGGCACTAGTTTCCGGTCTTAGTTGGACCGAATGCGAAACCAAACCGGGCAATTATATTTGGTCGGACGTAAAAGACGCTACGAAATATTATCAATGCCAGGGGGGTGTTTTAGTACACGGCACTTGTCCCAAATCGAATCCCTTCTTTAACGGTTTACGTTGCATGAATCCAGTTTGTAAACCGTTTCTAGAATATGGCAAAGACGACGATGTATGTCGCGTACCTCACGATAGCACTTCCTTTTTCATTTGTAAAGGATTGGAAGCGACCAAAATTACTTGCCCACAAGGAGTCGATTCTTCGGGCATTAGTCGTCTTTACCCCTGTAAAGGCTCAGAGGTATTTGTAAAAAAATATATGGAAACGTTACAGGTCACACCTCAAAGGATACTTGTTGGGCAAACGGTTTGTTATAACGGTAAAGTGATTGCTACAAGATTTGCCTCACATTTCAAACGTAAAACGGTGCTGGAAGACGGCAAATTATATTGCTACTGGGCGCCAAAGTATCATTTGGTATACGGTATACTGAAAAACCACCCAAAAACCATATGGTAATATGTCCCGATGGTCCCGATCCTGTAATCGCTTCACATACTACCGGCACCGGTCAAACTATATCGAAAATTATTCCGTACGAAACGTTTGCTTTGTTCGAATCCGATCGAACTCGTTACTAGTGTTGTAAATATCCGTATTCTTTAGATATCCGAATCATACGGAATCGGAATCAGCTAATATCCGTATCCATTATCTGAATATCTGTATCCATTATCAGACCGTGTTGTTCGGTTACAGTCGATTCCGATTCCGTTTTCTCTTTGCACTTTGCATTAGTAACCAGCCGATGCGAATTCATTATGATTCCGAATCAAGTTCTCGGCCGGTGACGGATAATCCGGATTCTTTTAATATTCGGATCCAACAGATTTTTGGATACGTATCCTTACATCACTACTCGTTACTATAATGCCGATGGATTTCCGTACAAAGGGGTACTTTTCTATTTCGGATCGCAAAAGTACATTTTGGATGAAAAATTCTTAACGGTCCCTCCAAATACCAACTTTGTACTAAATATTAATTTGAACGGAGCTTGGATCGAACAATTGACTATTGCACAAGCGAAAGAACAAGACATTTGGATCGAAGATAAAGCAAACGATTGCGA
>CAXARB010000334.1:0-90000 GCA_963971165.1 Philopedon plagiatum
TGCACCATAATTAAAAATATAAAGTCCATTCTGTCTTTTCCATGTATATTCCAAACCGAAATGGGCCCAGGATCTTTCCAAAATCACTAAAAATATTGACATTTTTGCATAATTCTGACAGGTCATATTTTTTAATTTCGATATGTCATGAAAAAAAATCGTAAAAAATCTAAATTTAATTATCGATTGCTCCTTTCCTATTAAGAATGAAGGAACCAAAAAATTCGTTTATAACGTAGTTCGGCGAGGTCTTTCCGATAAGGTACATGGGATTTCGATTTGAATCCATTTTGACCCCCCAAAAAATTCAAAACCGTCAAAAATTTGCATGAAAATTCGTAATTTCCACTTTTTCCCAAATTTTTCCAATTTCCAGTCGTTTTAGGTATAGGTAAATGTATTGCAAAAAGAAAGTATTTGAGATTCTTTAGTTTTATGTTCAAATACGTTTTTCTGTCCGAGGTTCCGGCGACCGAGTTATTTGGTGCCAAAGAGGGGTCTGCAAACGGCATTTTTCGACCTAAAAAAATTCAAAAAAATTACTTCCCATTTCCCGAATACCGCCAGTTTCAATAGGGTTCTGAAGCTCCCGGTCCTCTACAACCTCTGAAAATTTAAATCGATTTAATTAAGTTTTGCGACCTGTAATCGATTTCATACGAATTCGCGGAAATTTCGACTTTGACGTTTAATAACTCCGAAACGGAACACCCTGTGTAAATGAATTTTTTACCGAAGCTAGACGCACTATCCCTCTATTAACCCAGAAAATTTAAACGTTCCACCTGCAACCGTCTCGGAGAAAAAAAATTGAGATTGCCGAAAAACACGATTTGTCAACCAACATACATTTTCCTGAGTGACGGGGCGGTAACTAGGGTGCATAGACCGCCTAATCGCCCCCCGAGGGGGCTCTATAAGGTCGGTAATATCATCGTTTTCACGCCCTGAAAATTTCGTGTTGCTAGAGCATGTATTTAGGAAGATATCACACTCCTTCGGACTGATGATGCAAAATAGACCGCCCTTCGTAACCGTGTCGCTACACACATACAAACACCACACGTAGAAACTATTTTTGCCAACAAAAAACTTTTCGGACACCCTGTATACATACATACAAACATAAACACATATTAATACAAATGTATTCGATTTGCGTGAAATCCGACCAAATAAAGTTTATCTAAGTAATAATAGGAGTATTTGCCCATACCAAGACTTTTTGGACACCCTGTATACATTCAAACTAACACCCACACTTTTAAATAGGAATATAGTCGATTTACTTAAAATCCGAATTAAGTAGGTTTACCGGTATTAGTAGAAGTATTTGCCAATACCAAGACTTTTCGGACACCCTGTATATATACATACAAACATAAACACATGTTAATACAAATATATTCGATTTGCGTGAAATCCGACCTAATAAAGTTTATCTAAGTAATAATAGGAGTCCCATACCAAGACTTTTCGGACACCCTGTATGCGTATATACAACACATTTAAAAACAAATATAATCGATTTGCATGAATTCCGGTTTAATTACATTTATCCTGGTACTACTAGGAGTATTTGCTCCAACCAAGACTTTTTGGACAGCCTGTATACAGACATATCTCTCCGTACACATATAAATGCAAATATATAAGATTTGCTTTATTTCCGACCATTAAGTTTATATTTGTACAAATAGCAAAGGTATTTGTCCATACAAAAACTTTCCGGACACCCTGTACTATATATACAAACATATAAACAACCGGAAGGAAATAAACCAAGAACTGTTAAATAACAGGAATAATATATAATAATGCCCCAAATTTTCATGAAAAATCATAATTTCCAGTTTTTCAAAAAATTTTCCAATTTCGAGTCGTTGTAGGTATAGGTAAATGTATTGCAAAAGGAAAGTATTTCAGATTCTCTAGTTTGACATGTCCAACGTTTTTCTGTCCGATGCTTCGTTTTTGAGCAATGTAGAATTGAATATGGGTCAGCAAGTGGCCTTTTTCGACCTAAAAAAATTCAAAAGAATGACTTCCCATTTTCCGAATATCGCCAGTTTCAATAGGGTTCTGAAGCTCCCGGTCTTCTACGACCTCCGAAATTTTAAATCGATTTAATTAACTTTTGCGACCTGTAATCGATCCCATACGAAACCGCGGAAATTTCGATTTTTGACGTTTAATAACTCCGAAACGGAACACCCAGTATAACTGAATTTTTTACCGAAGCTAGATGCACTATCCCTCTATTAATCCAGAAAATTTGAACTTTCCACTTGCAACCATCTTGGAGAAAAAAAGATTGAGAATGTCGAAAAACACGATTTGTCAACCAACATATAATTTCCTCATATATACTAGTACGGATAGACCGCCTAATCGCCCCCCGAGGGGGCTCTATAAGGTCGGTAATATCATCATTGTCATGCACTGAAAGGGGGCTCCATGATGTCGATAATATCATCATTGTCATGCCCTGAAAGTTTCGTGTTTCTAGAGCATGTATTTAGGAAGATATCACACTCCTACGGACTGATGATGCAGAATAGACCGCCCTTCGTAACCGTATCGCTATATACATACAAACACATATTACATATAAATACAATATGTACGATTTCGCTGAAACCCTACTAAATTAAACTTGTCATCTTTCGATCGGCTTTGAACCATACACTAGATAACATCATCTTCCTGAAATGGTCGAGCTGGATGACGATTGGTGGCGAGCCCTTCGGGCACGCCACTGATGTCTCTATGGAAAAAAATTGTGGATACATATTATGACCGTCGCTTCTTTCAATCTAAGAAGCCGTTCGCGAGTTGTAAGTTGTTAACTTTACCCCTAATCGTTGCTATGGCAATCATTAAAATTGAAAATTGCAAAAATATTTTTCAATGATTGACCGAATTCTACTTAGATGCGAAATTTCTACTCTGCAACTCAATAAATAACGGAGAAATCAAATTGATCGTCGTCATGACTACCAAAAATCGAAATTATTTTCGAATAAAAAAGTAGTTTACTTCCATCCCTTTCGATAGCCACCTCGCTCGTTCCAATCGCAGAAGGCATCCGCGAGTTATAAATTGTCAACTTTATCCTTAATCGTTGCTATGCCAACCATGGGAATCGATTTTTCCAGATATATTTTTGAATGAGTGACCGAATTCTTCCGAGATATCAGTTTTCAACTTTCCAACTCAATAAATAACGAAAATAGCAAATTGTTCATCGTCCCGGCAACGAAATGTCAAAATTAATTTCACATAAAAAAGTAGTGTACTTTCTAACATTTCGATCGTCACTTTACTCGCAGAAGGCATCCGCGAGTTATAAATTGTCAACTTTATCCTTAATCGTTGCTATGCCAACCATGGGAATCGATTTTTCCAGATATATTTTTGAATGAGTGACCGAATTCTTCCGAGATATCAGTTTTCAACTTTCCAACTCAATAAATAACGAAAATAGCAAATTGTTCATCGTCCCGGCAACGAAATGTCAAAATTAATTTCACATAAAAAAGTAGTGTACTTTCTAACATTTCGATCGTCACTTTACTGGTTTCAATCAGATAAGCCGTTCGCGAGTTAAAAATGGTCAACTTTATGCTCAATCGTTGCTATGGTAATCATCGGAATCAAAATTTATAAAAATATTTTTGAATGATTGACCGAATTCTACCCAGATATCAAATTTCAACTCTAAAACTCAATAAATAATGGAAATAGCAAAACTGTTCGTCGTCATGGCAACGAAATGTCAAAATTATTTTCACATAAAAAAGTAGCTTACTTCGATCCCTTTCGATTGCCACCTCACTCGTTTCAATCAGATCAGCCGTACGTGAGTTAGAAATTGTCAACTTTATCCTTAATCGTTGCTATAGAGACCATGCGAATCAAAATTTACACATATAATTTTGAATGATTGACCGAATTCTTCCCATATATCAAATTTCAGCTGTCTAACTCAATAAATATCGGAAATAGCAAATTTTTCGGCGTCATGCCAACGAAATGTCGAAATTATTTTCAAATAAAATAGCTTACTTCCTCCCCTTTCGATTGCCACATCACTCTTTTCAGTCGAATAATCCGTTCTCAATTAATAACAAATCTAAGCAAAATTTAAATCAGACCCGTCATTGTGATTTACCCCGTATACTACCTCATGGAATGGCCTTTCTATGATGCTTCGCCGCGTCATCGAAAAATTGTTAAAATTGGTATTTAATGACTAATTCTTCAAATTATATGTTCCGAAATCCACACGGGAAGGTCTATAGAGGCGTTGCCCGGTATTTTTCAAGTCGAAAACGGTTCAGAAACCCTAAATTCTCGCAAGGAAAACTGACTTTTTGCGACATTTCGACCCTTCATATTTTAATACATTTCTCCGTATGAAACTGATTTTGACATGCATTTGCATGGTCTGAGAAAAATTAAAAAAATTCGTATTTAATGCTTAAATCGTCCAATGAAACGTATTTTAACTAAAAATATAAAGTCCGTTTTACCTTTGCCATGTATATTTCAAGCCGAAATCGGTCCAGGAAGCTTCCAATATCGCTACGAAAACTGTTATTTTCATGACATTTTGACAGGTCATATTTTAATTTCGATGTAAATAGGGTCAGTTTCATTTGCTTTTTTTTCAAGGCACGGCTTTTATATATGTACTTTTTAAAATTTTTCCTGCAGCGATGCAAAAAAAGGTATTTATTTATAACTTTAACGAAAAAATATGGAGTTTTAATTAGTTAGGAGTGTTCTTAGATGATCAGGGAAGAAAATAAACCAAAAAAGAATCGTTAAATAAGAGAAATAATATATAATAATGCCTTTTAAAGATGAATTTTGGTTGAAAAAAACCGAAAAAATGAGTTTTTACCCCCTAAATGCGGCCCTGGATCACCCATTCGGGATTTGTTTTAAAGCCTGATTATATCCCCAAGGGATAGCGTTGAAAAAGTTGGAAGAAATTAGATAGGAAAAGATACAGAGTGATTCAAATGTAGAGATGTCATGAAAAAAAATCGTAAAAAATCGAAATTTAATTATCAATTGCTCCTTTCCTATTAGGAATAAAAGAACTAAAAAATACGTTTGTAACGTATTTTGGCGAGCTCTTTCCGATAAGGCTCATGGGATTTCGATTTGGATCCATTTTGACCCCCCAAAAAATTCAAAACCGTCAAAGATTTGCATGAAAATTCGTAATTTCCAGTTTTTCCAAAATTTTTCCAATTTCCAGTCGTTTTAGGTATAGGTAAATGTATTGCAAAAAGAAAGTATTTGAGATTCTTTAGTTTTATGTTCAAATACGTTTTTCTGTCCGATGTTCCGGTTTCGACTTATTCGGTGCCAAATTGGGGTCTACAAAGGGCATTTTTCGACATAAGAAAATTGAAAAAAATTACTTCCCATTTTCCGAATACCGCCAGTTTCAATAGGGTTCGGAACCCCCCGGTCTTCTACAACCTCTGAAAATTTAAATCGATTTAATTCACTTTTGCGACCTGTAATCGATTTCAACGGAAATCGCTGAAATTTCGACTTTGACGTTTAATAACTCCGAAACGGAACACCCTGTATAACTGAATTTTTTACCGAAGCTAGCCGCACTATCCCTCTATTAACCCAGAAAATTTGGTTGCCGCCTCTATAACCGTTTTCGAGAAAAAAAATTGAAAAGTGAAAATGTCGAAACGGACGACAACATACGCACGCACGCACATTTTTCTGACCAAGCAGGGGGTATAGAGACCGAGCCTGAAAGGCGGTCTCTAACTAGTACGGATAGACCGCCTAATCGCCCCCGAGGGGGCTCTATAAGGTCGGTAATATCATCATTGTCATGCCCTGAAAAGTTCGTGTTTCTAGGCCATGTATTAAGGAAGATATCATACCCCTACGGACTGATGATGCAGAATAGACCGCCCTTCGTAACCGTATCGCTATATACATACAAACACATATTACATATAAATACAATATGTACGATTTCGCTGAAACCCTACTAAATTAAACTTGTCATCTTTCGATCGGCTTTGAACCATACATTAGATAACATCATCTTCCTGAAATGGTCGAGCTGGATGAAGATTGGTGGCGAGCCCTTCGGGCACGCCACTGATGTCTCTATGGAAAAAAATTGTGCATACATATTATGAACGTCGCTTCTTTCAATCTAAGAAGCCGTTCGCGAGTTGTAAGTTGTTAACTTTACCCATAATCGTTGCTATGGCAATCATCAAAATTGAAAATTGCGAAAATATTTTTCCATGATTGACCGAATTCTACTTAGACGCGAAATTTCTACTCTGCAACTCAATAAATAACGGAGAAATCAAATTGATCGTCGTCATGACTACCAAAAATCGAAATTATTTTCAAATAAAAAAGTAGTTTACTTCCATCCCTTTCGATTGCCACATCACTCGTTCCAATCGCAGAAGGCGTCCGCGAGTTATAAATTGTCAACTTTATCCTTAATCGTTGCTATGCCAACCATGGGAATCGATTTTTCCAGATATATTTTTGAATGAGTGACCGAATTCTTCCGAGATATCAGTTTTCAACTTTCCAACTCAATAAATAACGAAAATAGCAAATTGTTCATCGTCCCGGCAACGAAATGTCAAAATTATTTTCACATAAAAAAGTAGTGTACTTTCTAACATTTCGATCGTCACTTTACTGGTTTCAATCAGATAAGCCGTTCGCGAGTTAAAAATGATCAACTTTATGCTCAATCGTTGCTATGGTAATCATCGGAATCAAAATTTATAAAAATATTTTTGAATGATTGACCGAATTCTACCCAGATATCAAATTTCAACTCTAAAACTCAATAAATAATGGAAATAGCAAACTGTTCGTCGTCATGGCAACGAAACGTCAAAATTATTTTCACATAAAAAAATAGCTTACTTCGTTCCCTTTCGATTGCCACCTCACTCGTTTCAATCAGATCAGCCGTACGTGAGTTAGAAATTGTCAACTTTATGCTTAATCGTTGCTATAGAAACCATGCGAATCAAAATTTACACATATAATTTTGAATGATTGACCGAATTCTTCCCATATATCAAATTTCAGCTCTCTAACTCAATAAATATCGGAAATAGCAAATTTTTCGTCGTCATGCCAACGAAATGTCGAAATTATTTTCAAATAAAATAGCTTACTTCCTCCCCTTTCGATTGCCACATCACTCTTTTCAATCGAATAATCCGTTCTCAATTAATAGCAAATCTAAGCAAAATTTAAATCAGAACCGTCATTGTGATTTACCCCGTATACTACCTCATGGAATATCCTTTCTATGATGCTTCGCCGCGTCATCGAAAAATTGTTAAAATTGGTATTTAATGACTAATTCTTCAAATTATATGTTCCGAAATTCACACGGGAAGGTCTATAGAGGCATTGCCCAGTATCTTTCAAGTCGAAAACGGTTCAGAAACCCTAAAATCTCGCAAGGAAAACTGACATTTTTGCGACATTTCGACCCTTCATATTTTAATACATTTCTCCGTATGAAACTGATTTTGACATGCATTTGCATGGTCTGAGAAAAATTTAAAAAATTCGTATTTAATGCTTAAATCGTCCAATGAAATGTATTGTAACTAAAAATATAAAGTCCGTTTTACCTTTGGCATGTATATTTCAAGCCGAAATCGGTCCAGGAAGCTTCCAATATCGCTACAAAAACTGTTATTTTCATGACATTTTGACAGGTCATATTTTAATTTCGATGTAAAGAGGGTCAGTTTCATTTGTTTTTTTTCAAGGCACGGCTTTTATATATGTACTTTTTAAAATTTTTCCTGCAGCGATGCAAAAAAAGGTACTTATTTATAACTTTAACGAAAAAATATGAAGTTTTAATTAGTTAGGAGTGTTCTTAGATGATCAGGGAAGAAAATAAACCAAAAAGAATCGTTAAATAAGAGAAATAATATATAATAATGCCTTTTAAAGATGAATTTTGGTTGAAAAAAACCGAAAAAATGAGTTTTTACCCCCTAAATGCGGCCCTGGATCACCCATTCGGGATTTGTTTTAAAGCCTGATTATATCTCCAAGGGATAGCGTTGAAAAAGTTGGAAGAAATTAGATAGGAAAAGATACAGAGTGATTCAAATGTAGAGATGTCATGAAAAAAAATCGTAAAAAATCGAAATTTAATTATCAATTGCTCCTTTCCTATTAGGAATAAAAGAACTAAAAAATACGTTTGTAACGTATTTCGGCGAGCTCTTTCCGATAAGGCTCATGGGATTTCGATTTGGATCCATTTTGATCCCCCAAAAAATTCAAAACCGTCAAGGATTTGCATTAATATTCGTAATTTCCAGTTTTTCCCAAATTTTTCCAATTTCCAGTCGTTTTAGGTATAGGTAAATGTATTGCAAAAAGAAAGTATTTGAGATTCTTTAGTTTTATGTTCAAATACGTTTTTCTGTCCGATGTTCCGGTTTCGACTTATTCGGTGCCAAATTGGGGTCTACAAAGGGCATTTTTCGACATAAAAAAATTCAAAAAAATTACTTCCCATTTTCCGAATACCGCCTGTTTCAATAGGGTTCGGAACCCCCCGGTCTTCTACAACCTCTGAAAATTTAAATCGATTTAATTCACTTTTGCGACCTGTAATCGATTTCAACGGAAATCGCTGAAATTTCGACTTTGACGTTTAATAACTCCGAAACGGAACACCCTGTATAACTGAATTTTTTACCGAAGCTAGCCGCACTATCCCTCTATTAACCCAGAAAATTTGGTTGCCGCCTCTATAACCGTTTTCGAGAAAAAAAATTGAAAAGGTGAAAATGTCGAAACGGACGACAACATACGCACGCACGTCCGCACATACATACATACACACATTTTTCTGACCAAGCAGGGGGTATAGAGACCGTCCCGGAACGGGCGGTCTCTAACTAGGGTGCATCGACCGCCTAATCGCCCCCCGAGGGGGCTCTATAAGGTCGGTAATATCATCATTGTCATGCCCTGAAAATTTCGTGTTGCTAGGCCATATATTAAGGAAGATATCACACTCCTTCGGACTGATGATGGAGAATAGACCGCCCTTCGTAACCGTATCGCTACAAACATAAAAACGCCTACACGTAGAAACTATTTTTGCCAACGAAAAACTTTTCGGACACCCTGTATACATACATACAAACATAAACACATATTAATACAAATGTATTCGATTTGCGTGAAATCCGACCTAATAAAGTTTATCTAAGTAATAATAGGAATCCCATACCAAGACTTTTCGGACACCCTGTATACATTCAAACTAACACCCACACGTTTAAATAGGAATATAGTCGATTTACTTAAAATCCGAATTAATTAGGTTTATTTCGGTACTATTAGAAGTATTTGCCCATACCAAGACTTTTCGAACACCCTGTATACGTATATACAACACATATAAAAACAAATATAATCGATTTTGCATGAAATCCGGTTTAATTACATTTATCCTGGTATTACTAGGAGTATTTGCTCCTACAATGACTTTTTGGACAGCTTGTATACAGACATATACCTCCGTACACATAGAAATGCAAATGTATACGATTTGCTTTAAATCCGACAATTAAGTTTATATTTGTACAAATAGCAAAGGTATTTGTCCATACAAAGACTTTTCGGACACCCTGTACTATACATACATACAAACACAACAAACACGACACATAGTACACAACTATCCAAATCAATACATTACGGAAATAGCAAATTATTCGTCGTCACGGCAGCGGAAAATCAAAATTATTTGTTCATAAAAAAGTAGCTTACTTCCTTCCCTTTCGATTGCCACTTCAGTCGTTTCAATCAGATAAGCCGTGCGTGAGTTAGAAATTGTCGACTTTATCCTTAATCGTTGCTATAGAAACCATGGGAATCGATTTTTACAGATATATTTTTGAATGATTGACCGAATTTTTCCCAGATATCAAATTTCAACTATCCAACTCAATACGTTACGGAAATAGCAAATTATTCGTCGTCACGGCAACGGAAAATCAAAATTATTTTCGCATAAAAAAGTAGCTTACTTCCGTCCCTTTCGATTGCCACTTCAGTCGTTTCAATCAGATAAGCCGTGCGTGAGTTAGAAATTGTCAACTTTATCCTTAATCGTTGCTATAGAAACCATGGGAATCGATTTTTACACATATATTTTTGAATGATTGACCGAATTCTTCCCAGATAACAAATTTCAACTATCCAACTCAATACTTTACGGAAATCGCAAATTATTCGTCGTCACGGCAACGGAAAATCAAAATTATTTTCACATAAAAAAGTAGCTTACTTCCTTTCCTTTCGATTGCCACTTCAGTCGTTTCAATCAGATAAGCCGTGCGTGAGTTAAAAATTGTCAACTTTATCCTTAATCGTTGCTATGCCAACCATGGGAATCGATTTTTACAGATATATTTTTGAATGAGTGCCCGAATTATTATCAGATATCAAATTTCAACTAACCAACTCAATACATTACGGAAATCGCAAATTATTCGTCACGGCAACGGAAAATCAAAATTATTTTCACATAAAAAAGTAGCTTACTTCCTTCCCTTTCGATTGCCACTTCAGTCGTTTCAATCAGATAAGCCGTGCGTGAGTTAAAAATTGTCAACTTTATCCTTAATCGTTGCTAAGCCAACCATGGGAATCGATTTTTACAGATATATTTTTGAATGAGTGCCCGAATTATTCCCAGATATCAAATTTCAACTATCCAACTCAATACATTACGGAAATCGCAAATTATTCGTCGTCACGGCAACGGAAAATCAAAATTATTTTCACATAAAAAAGTAGCTTACTTCCTTCCCTTTCGATTGCCACTTCAGTCGTTTCAATCAGATAAGCCGTGCGTGAGTTAGAAATCGTCAACTTTATCCTTAATCGTTGCTATGCCAACCATGGGAATCGATTTTTACAGATACATTTTTGAATGAGTGCCCGAATTCTTCCAGGACATCAAATTTCAACGATCCAACTCAATACATTACGGAATTAGCAAATTATTCGTCGTCACGGCAACGGAAAATCTAAATTATTTTCACATAACAAAGTAGCTTACTCCCTTCCCTTTCGATTGCCACCTCACTCGTTTCAATCAGATAAGCCGTGCGTGAGTTAGAAATTGTCAACTTTATCATTAATTGTTGCTATAGAAACCACGCGAATCAAAATTTACACATATGATTTTAAATGATTGACCGAATTCTTCCCATATATCAAATTTCCAATCTCCAACTCAATAAATACCGGGAATAGCAAATTGTTCGTCGTGACGGCAACGAAATGTCAAAATTATTTTCACATAAAAAAGTAGCTTACTTCCTGGCCAATCGATTACCACCTCACTCGTTTCAATCAGATCAGCCGTGCGTGAGTTAGAAATTGTCAACTTTATCCTTAATCGTTGCTATAGAAACCACGCGAATCAAAATTTTACATATAGAATTTTGAATAATTGACCGAATTCTTCCCATATATCAACTTTCAACTGTCCAACTCAAAAATTAACGAAAATAGCTAGTTGTTCGTCGTCATGCCAACGAAATGTCGAAATTATTTTGAAATAAGAAAATTGCTTAATTCCTTCCCTTTCGATTGCCACCTCACTCGATTTAATCAGATAAGCCGTTCTCAAATAATAACAAACCTAAGCAAATTTTAAATCGACCAGTCATTGTGATTTACCCCGTACACTAACTAATGGAATAAAACCATTCTATGCAGCTTTGCACCGTCATCGAAAAATAGTTAAAAATGGTTCTGAATGCCCAATTCTTCAAGTTATATGTTCCGTAATCCACACCGGAAGGTCTGTAGAGGCGTTGCCCGGTATTTTTCAAGCCCAAAACGGTCCAGAAGCCCTAAAATCTCACAAGAAAAACTGGCATTTTTGCGACATTTCGACCCTTCATATTATAATACATTTCTCCGTATAAACTGATTTTTAAATCCATTTGCAGGGTCTCAGAAAGATAAAAAAATTGGTATTTAGTGCTTAAATCGCCCAATGAAATGCACCATAATTAAAAATATAAAGTCCATTCTGTCTTTTCCATGTATATTCCAAGCCGAAATGGGCCCAGGATCTTTCCAAAATCACTAAAAATATTGACATTTTTGCATAATTCTGACAGGTCATATTTTTTAATTTCGACGTAAAGATAGGCTGCTTCAACTGATTTTCCAAGGCAGACTATTAATATATGCATTTTTTAAAAATTTTCCTGCACCGATTCTAAAAGAGCTTTTTATTTATAACTTTAACGAAAAAATATGTAATTTTAATTAGTGTGGAGTGTTCTCAGATGATGTAGGAAGAAAATAAACCAAAAAAGAGCTGTTAAATAAGAGAAATAATACATAATAATGCCATTTAAAGATGAATTTTGATGGAAAAAAACAGAAAAAATGAGTTTTTACCCCCTAAATCAGGCCCTGGATCACCCATTCGGGATTCATTTTAAAGCCTGATTATATCCCCACGGGATAGCGTTGACAAAGTTGGACGAAATTAGATAGGAAAAGATACAGAGTGTTTCGAATGTAGAGATGTCATGAAAAAAAATCGTAAAAAATCTAAATTTAATTATCCATTGCTCCTTTCCTATTAAGAATGAAGGAACCAAAAAATACGTTTATAACGTAGTTCGGCGAGGTCTTTCCGATAAGGTACATGGGATTTCGATTTGAATCCATTTTGACCCCCCAAAAAATTCAAAACCGTCAAAAATTTGCATGAAAAATCGTAATTTCCACTTTTTCCCAAATTTTTCCAATTTCCAGTCGTTTTAGGTATAGGTAAATGTATTGCAAAAAGAAAGTATTTGAGATTCTTTAGTTTTATGTTCAAATACGTTTTTCTGTCCGATGTTCCGGTTTCGACTTATTCAGTGCCAAAGTGGGGTCTACAAAGGGCATTTTTCGACATAAAAAAATTCAAAAAAATTACTTCCCATTTTAGGAATACCGCCAGTTTCAATAGGGTTCTGGAGCTCCCTGACCTCTACAACCTATAAAAATTTAAATCGATTTAATTAAGTTTTGCGACCTGTAATCGATCCCATAGGAAATCGTTGAAATTTCGAATTTGACGTTTTATAACTCCGAAACGGAACACCCTGTATAACTGATTTTTTTACCGAAGCTAGTCGCACTATCACTCGATTAACCCAGAAAATTGGATTGCCCTCCCTCTAACCGTTTTCGAGAAAAAAAATTGAAAAGGTGAAAATGTCGAAACGGACGACAACATACATACGCACATACACACAACTTTTTTCCAAGCAGGGGGTATATAGACCGCTCGGCGGGCGGTCTATAACTAGTACGGATAGACCGCCTAATCGCCCCCCGAGGGGTCTCTATAAGGTTTGTAATATCATCATTGTCACGCCCTGAAAATTTCGTGTTGCTAGGCCATGTATTAAGGAAGATATCACACTCCTACGGACTGATGATGGAGAATAGACCGCCCTTCGTAACCGTATCGCTATATACATACAAACACATATTACATATAAATACAATATGTACGATTTCGCTGAAACCCTACTAAATTAAACTTGTCATCTTTCGATCGGCTTTGAACCATACATTAGATAACATCATCTTCCTGAAATGGTCGAGCTGGATGAAGATTGGTGGCGAGCCCTTCGGGCACGCCACTGATGTCTCTATGGAAAGAAATTGTGCATACTTATTATGACCGTCGCTTCTTTCAATCTAAGAAGCCGTTCGCGAGTTGTAAGTTGTTAACTTTACCCCTAATCGTTGCTATGGCAATCATTAAAATTGAAAATTGCAAATATATTTTTCAATGATTGACCGAATTCTACTTAGATGCGAAATTTCTATTCTGCAACTCAATAAATAACGGAGAAATCAAATTGATCGTCGTCATGACTACCCAAAATCGAAATTATTTTCAAATAAAAAAGTAGTTTACTTCCATCCCTTTCGATAGCCACCTCACTCGTTCCAATCGCAGAAGGCGTCCGCGAGTTATAAATTGTCAACTTTATCCTTAATCGTTTCTATGCCAACCATGGGAATCGATTTTTCCAGATATATTTTTGAATGAGTGACCGAATTCTTCCGAGATATCAGTTTTCAACTTTCCAACTCAATAAATAACGAAAATAGCAAATTGTTCATCGTCCCGGCAACGAAAAGTCAAAATTATTTTCACATAAAAAAGTAGTGAACTTTCTAACATTTCGATCGTCACTTTACTGGTTTCAATCAGATAAGCCGTTCGCGAGTTAAAAATGATCAACTTTATGCTCAATCGTTGCTATGGTAATCATCGGAATCAAAATTTATAAAAATATTTTTGAATGATTGACCGAATTCTACTCAGATATCAAATTTCAACTCTAAAACTCAATAAATAATGGAAATAGCAAACTGTTCGTCGTCATGGCAACGAAATGTCAAAATTATTTTCACATAAAAAATTAGCTTACTTCGTTCCCTTTCGATTGCCACCTCACTCGTTTCAATCAGATCAGCCGTACGTGAGTTAGAAATTGTCAACTCTATCCTTAATCGTTGCTATAGAAACCATGCGAATCAAAATTTACACATATAATTTTGAATGATTGACCGAATTCTTCCCATATATCAAATTTCAGCTCTCTAACTCAATAAATATCGGAAATAGCAAATTTTTCGTCGTCATGCCAACGAAATGTCGAAATTATTTTCAAATAAAATAGCTTACTTCCTGCCCTTTCGATTGCCACATCACTCTTTTCAATCGAATAATCCGTTCTCAATTAATAACAAATCTAAGCAAAATTTAAATCAGACCCGTCATTGTGATTTACCCCGTATACTACCTCATGGAATAGCCTTTCTATGATGCTTCGCCGCGTCATCGAAAAATTGTTAAAATTGGTATTTAATGACTAATTCTTCAAATTATATGTTCCGAAATCCACACGGGAAGGTCTATAGAGGCGTTGCCCGGTATTATATAAGTCGAAAACGGTTCAGAAACCCTAAAATCTCGCAAGGAAAACTGGCATTTTTGCGACATTTGGACTCTTCATATTTTAATACATTTCTCCGTATGAAACTGATTTTGACATGCATTTGTATGGTCTGAGAAAAATTAAAAAAATTCGTATTTAATGCTTAAATCGTCCAATGAAACGTATTTTAACTAAAAATATAAAGTCCGTTTTACCTTTGCCATGTATATTTCAAGACGAAATCGGTCCAGGAAGCTTCCCATATTGCTACAAAAACTGTTATTTTCATGACATTTTGACAGGTCATATTTTTTAATTTCGATGTAAAGAGGGTCCATTCAATTGTTTTGTCAAGGCACGGCTTTTATTATATGCACTTTTTAAAATTTTTCCTGCACCGATGCGAAAAAAGGTATTTATTTATAACTTTAACGAAAAAATATGTAATTTTAATTAGTGTGGAGTGTTCTCAGATGATGTAGGAAGAAAATAAACCAAAAAAGAGCTGTTAAATAAGAGAAATAATACATAATAATGCCATTTAAAGATGAATTTTGATGAAAAAAACAGAAAAAATGTGTTTTTACCCCCTAAATCAGGCCCTGGATCACCCATTCGGGATTCATTTTAAAGCCTGATTATATCCCCAACGGATAGCGTTGAAAAAGTTAGAAGAAATTAGATAGGAAAAAATACAGAGTGATTCGAATGTAGAGATGTCATGAAAAAAAATGGTCAAAAATCGAAATTTAATTATCAATTGCTCCTTTCCAATTACGAATGAAGGAACCAAAAAATACGTTTATAACGTAGTTCGGCGAGGTCTTTCCGATAAGGTACATGGGATTTCGATTTGAAGCCATTTTGACCCCCAAAAAAATTGACAACCGTCAAAAATTTGCATGAAAAATCGTAATTTCCACTTTTTCTCAAATTTTTCCAATTTGCAGTCGTTTTAGGTATAGGTAAATGTATTGCAAAAAGAAAGTGTTTGAGATTCTTTAGTTTTAAGTTCAAATACATTTTTCTGTCCGATGTTCCAGTTTCGACTTATTCAGTGCCAAAGTGGGGTCTACAAAGGGCATTTTTCGACATAAAAAAATTCAAAAAAATTACTTCCCATTTTCCGAATACCGCCAGTTTCAATAGGGTTCTGAAGCTCCCGGTCCTCCACAACCTCCAAAAATTTAAATCGATTTAATTCACTTTTGCGACCTGTAATCGATTTCAACGGAAATCGCTGAAATTTCGACTTTGACGTTTTATATCTCCGAAACGGAACACCCTGTATAACTGAATTTCTTACCGAAGCTAGCCACACTATCCCTCTATTAACCCAGAAAATTTGGTTGCCCTCCCTCTAACCGTTTTCGAGAAAAAAAATTGAAAAGATGGAAATGTCGAAACGGACGACAACATACACACGCACGAACACACAACTTTTTTCCAAGGGCTCGGTATATAGACCGAGCCTGAAAGGCGGTCTATAACTAGGGTGCATCGACCGCCTAATCGCCCCCCGAGGGGGCTCTATAAGGTCGGTAATATCATCATTGTCATGCCCTGAAAATTTCGTGTTGCTAGGCCATATATTAAGGAAGATATCACACTCCTTCGGACTGATGATGGAGAATAGACCGCCCTTCGTAACCGTATCGCTACAAACATAAAAACGCCTACACGTAGAAACTATTTTTGCCAACGAAAAACTTTTCGGACACCCTGTATACATACATACAAACATAAACACATATTAATACAAATGTATTCGATTTGCGTGAAATCCGACCTAATAAAGTTTATCTAAGTAATAATAGGAATCCCATACCAAGACTTTTCGGACACCCTGTATACATTCAAACTAACACCCACACGTTTAAATAGGAATATAGTCGATTTACTTAAAATCCGAATTAATTAGGTTTATTTCGGTACTATTAGAAGTATTTGCCCATACCAAGACTTTTCGAACACCCTGTATACGTATATACAACACATATAAAAACAAATATAATCGATTTTGCATGAAATCCGGTTTAATTACATTTATACCGGTATTACTAGGAGTATTTGCTCCTACAATGACTTTTTGGACAGCTTGTATACAGACATATACCTCTGTACACATAGAAATGCAAATGTATACGATTTGCTTTAAATCCGACAATTAAGTTTATATTTGTACAAATAGCAAAGGTATTTGTCCATACAAAGACTTTTCGGACACCCTGTACTATACATACATACAAACACAGCAAACACGACACATAGTACACAACTATCCAAATCAATACATTACGGAAATAGCAAATTATTCGTCGTCACGGCAGCGGAAAATCAAAATTATTTGCACATAAAAAAGTAGCTTACTTCCTTCCCTTTCGATTGCCACTTCAGTCGTTTCAATCAGATAAGCCGTGCGTGAGTTAGAAATTGTCAACTTTATCCTTAATCGTTGCTATAGAAACCATGGGAATCGATTTTTACAGATATATTTTTGAATGATTGACCGAATTCTTCCCAGATATCAAATTTCAACTATCCAACTCAATACGTTACGGAAATAGCAAATTATTCGTCGTCACGGCAACGGAAAATCAAAATTATTTTCGCATAAAAAAGTAGCTTACTTCCGTCCCTTTCGATTGCCACTTCAGTTGTTTCAATCAGATAAGCCGTGCGTGAGTTAGAAATTGTCAACTTTATCCTTAATCGTTGCTATAGAAACCATGGGAATCGATTTTTACACATATATTTTTGAATGATTGACAGAATTCTTCCCAGATAACAAATTTCAACTATCCAACTCAATACTTTACGGAAATCGCAAATTATTCGTCGTCACGGCAACGGAAAATCAAAATTATTTTCACATAAAAAAGTAGCTTACTTCCTTCCCTTTCGATTGCCACTTCAGTCGTTTCAATCAGATAAGCCGTGCGTGAGTTAACAATTGTCAACTTTATCCTTAATCGTTGCTATGCCAACCATGGGAATCGATTTTTACAGATATATTTTTGAATGAGTGCCCGAATTATTATCAGATATCAAATTTCAACTATCCAACTCAATACATTACGGAAATCGCAAATTATTCGTCGTCACGGCAACGGAAAATCAAAATTATTTTCACATAAAAAAGTAGCTTACTTCCTTCCCTTTCGATTGCCACTTCAGTCGTTTCAATCAGATAAGCCGTGCGTGAGTTAAAAATTGTCAACGTTATCCTTAATCGTTGCTATGCCAACCATGGGAATCGATTTTTACAGATATATTTTTGAATGAGTGCCCGAATTATTCCCAGATATCAAATTTCAACTATCCAACTCAATACATTACGGAAATCGCAAATTATTCGTCGTCACGGCAACGGAAAATCAAAATTATTTTCACATAAAAAAGTAGCTTACTTCCTTCCCTTTCGATTGCCACTTCAGTCGTTTCAATCAGATAAGCCGTGCGTGAGTTAGAAATCGTCAACTTTATCCTTAATCGTTGCTATGCCAACCATGGGAATCGATTTTTACAGATACATTTTTGAATGAGTGCCCGAATTCTTCCAGGACATCAAATTTCAACGATCCAACTCAATACATTACGGAATTAGCAAATTATTCGTCGTCACGGCAACGGAAAATCTAAATTATTTTCACATAACAAAGTAGCTTACTCCCTTCCCTTTCGATTGCCACCTCACTCGTTTCAATCAGATAAGCCGTGCGTGAGTTAGAAATTGTCAACTTTATCATTAATTGTTGCTATAGAAACCACGCGAATCAAAATTTACACATATAATTTTAAATGATTGACCGAATTCTTCCCATATATCAAATTTCCAATCTCCAACTCAATAAATACCGGGAATAGCAAATTGTTCGTCGTCACGGCAACGAAATGTCAAAATTATTTTCACATAAAAAAGTAGCTTACTTCCTGGCCAATCGATTGCCACCTCACTCGTTTCAATCAGATCAGCCGTGCGTGAGTTAGAAATTGGCAACTTTATCCTTAATCGTTGCTATAGAAACCACGCGAATCAAAATTTTACATATAGAATTTTGAATAATTGACCGAATTCTTCCCATATATCAACTTTCAACAGTCCAACTCAAAAATTAACGAAAATAGCCATGCCAACGTCATGCCAACGAAATGTCGAAATTATTTTGAAATAAGAAAATTGCTTAATTCCTTCCCTTTCGATTGCCACCTCACTCGATTTAATCAGATAAGCCGTTCTCAAATAATAACAAACCTAAGCAAATTTTAAATCAGACCAGTCATTGTGATTTACCCCGTACACTAACTAATGGAATAAAACCATTCTATGCAGCTTTGCACCGTCATCGAAAAATAGTTAAAAATGGTTCTGAATGCCCAATTCTTCAAGTTATATGTTCCGTAATCCACACCGGAAGGTCTGTAGAGGCGTTGCCCGGTATTTTTCAAGCCCAAAACGGTCCAGAAGCCCTAAAATCTCACAAGAAAAACTGGCATTTTTGCGACATTTCGACCCTTCATATTATAATACATTTCTCCGTATAAACTGATTTTTAAACCCATTTGCAGGGTCTCAGAAAGATAAAAAAAATTGGTATTTAGTGCTTAAATCGCCCAATGAAATGCACCATAATTAAAAATATAAAGTCCATTCTGTCTTTTCCATGTATATTTCAAGCCAAAATCACTAAAAATATTGACATTTTTGCATAATTCTGACAGGTCATATTTTTTAATTTCGACGTAAAGATAGGCTGCTTCAACTGATTTTCCAAGGCAGACTATTAATATATGCATTTTTTAAAAATTTTCCTGCACCGATTCTAAAAGAGCTTTTTATTTATAACTTTAACGAAAAAATATGTAATTTTAATTAGTGTGGAGTGTTCTCAGATGATGTAGGAAGAAAATAAACCAAAAAAGAGCTGTTAAATAAGAGAAATAATACATAATAATGCCATTTAAAGATGAATTTTGATGGAAAAAAACAGAAAAAATGAGTTTTTACCCCCTAAATCAGGCCCTGGATCACCCATTCGGGATTCATTTGAAAGCCTGATTATATCCCCACGGGATAGCGTTAAAAAAGTTGGACGAAATTAGATAGGAAAAGATACAGAGTGTTTCGAATGTAGAGATGTCATGAAAAAAAATCGTAAAAAATCTAAATTTCATTATCCATTGCTCCTTTCCTATTAAGAATGAAGGAACCAAAAAATACGTTTATAACGTAGTTCGGCGAGGTCTTTCCGATAAGGTACATGGGATTTCGATTTGAATCCATTTTGACCCCCCAAAAAATTCAAAACCGTCAAAGATTTGCATGAAAATTCGTAATTTCCAGTTTTTCCCAAATTTTTCCAATTTCCAGTCGTTTTAGGTATCGGTAAATGTATCGCAAAAAGAAAGTATTTGAGATTCTTTAGTTTTATGTTCAAATACGTTGTTCTGTCCGATGTTCCGGCTTCGACTTATTAAGCTCCAAAAATGGGTCTGCAAACTGCATTTTTCGACATAAAAAATTCAAAAGTATGACTTCCCATTTTCCGAATACCGCCAGTTTCAATAGGGTTCTGAAGCTCCCGATCCTCTACAACCTCCGAAAATTTAAATCGATTTAATTAAGTTTTGCGACCTGTAATCGATTTCATACGATATCGCGGAAATTTGGACTTTGGCGTTTAATAACTCCGAAACGGAACACCCTGTGTAACTGAATTTTTTACTGAAGCTAGATGCACTATCCCTCTATTAACCCAGAAAATTTGAACGTTCAACTTGCAACCATCTCGGAGAAAAAAAATGGAGATTGTCGAAAAACACGAATAATCAAGCGACGAACATTTGCCTCGAGGACGGGGCGGTATAGAGACCGGCCTGAAAGGCGGTCTCTAACTAGTACGGGTAGACCGCCTAATCGCCCCCTGAGGGGGCTCTATAAGGTCGGTAATATCATCATTGTCATGCCCTGAAAATTTCGTGTTTCTAGGCCATGTATTAAGGAAGATATCACACTCCTACGGACTGATGATGCAGAATAGACCGCCCTTCGTAACCATGTCGCTACACACATACAAACACCACACATAGAATCTACTTTTGCCAAAAGAAACTTTTCGGACACCCTGTATACATACATACAAACATAAAAACATATTAATACAAATGTATTCGATTTGCGTGAAATCCGACCTAATAAAGTTTATCTAAGTAATAATAGGACGTATATACAACACATATAAAAACAAATATAATCGATTTGCATGAAATCCAGTTTAATTAAATTTATCCTGGTACAACTAGGAGTATTTGCTCAAACCAACACTTATTGGACAGCCTGTATACAGACATATATTTCCGTACACATAGAAATGCAAATATATACGATTTGCTTTCAAATCCGTTTCAATAATTAAAATCGGACGATCCATAGAGCATCCAGACCTGTTGCAAAATGGTGTGCTGAGAAATTGAAATGACGATTGTGGAAAAACTAATCGTCGGACAGCGTCGGGGTTTTGCACACATAAAGTAGCTATAAATTACTACTTTTTCCCAAATTTTGAGCCATCTGCGTTAAAAAATGGCCGATTTACGAATTTAAAACAAAAACTCTTAATTTTCCGGTTTTTCCGGATTTTCTCCGTTGCTGCTTATCCTCTCGGGACGCTCGACCTCTCATTTTGTTCGTATTTTTATTCTCTATAGATCGTCCATTGACATCATTAAGATTGCTTCATTACTTTCCATTTTATAAGCAAAAAACTAAAAAAATTTTTGGGGGTCAAAATGGATTCAAATCGAAATCCCATGTACCTTATCGGAAAGACCTCGCCGAACTACGTTATAAACGTATTTTTTGGTTCCTTCATTCGTAATAGGAAAGGAGCAATTGATAATTAAATTTCGATTTTTGACCATTTTTTTTCATGACATCTCTACATTCGAATCACTCTGTATTTTTTCCTATCTAATTTCTTCTAACTTTTTCAACGCTATCCGTTGGGGATATAATCAGGCTTTAAAATGAATCCCGAATGGGTGATCCGGGGCCTGATTTAGGGGGTAAAAACTCATTTTTTCTGTTTTTTTCCATCAAAATTCATCTTTAAATGGCATTATTATGTATTATTTCTCTTATTTAACAGCTCTTTTTTGGTTTATTTTCTTCCTACATCATCTGAGAACACTCCTAACTAATTAAAACTCCATATTTTTTCGTTAAAGTTATAAATAAATACCTTTTTTTGCATCGCTGCAGGAAAAATTTTAAAAAGTACATATATAAAAGCCGTGCCTTGAAAAAAAACAAATGAAACTGACCCTCTTTACATCGAAATTAAAATATGACCTGTCAAAATGTCATGAAAATAACAGTTTTTGTAGCGATATTGGAAGCTTCCTGGACCGATTTCGGCTTGAAATATACATGGCAAAGGTAAAACGGACTTTATATTTTTAGTTAAAATACGTTTCATTGGACGATTTAAGCATTAAATACGAATTTTTTTAATTTTTCTCAGACCATGCAAATGCATGTCAAAATAAGTTTCATACGGAGAAATGAATTAAAATATGAAGGGTCGAAATGTCGCAAAAATGCCAGTTATCCTTGCGAGATTTTAGGGTTTCTGAACCGCTTTCGACTTGTATAATACCGGGCAACGCCTCTATAGACCTTCCCGTGTGGATTTCGGAACATATAATTTGAAGAATTAGTCATTAAATACCAATTTTAACAATTTTTCGATGACGCGGCGAAGCATCATAGAAAGGCTATTCCATGAGGTGTATACGGGTTAAATCACAATGACGGGTCTGATTTAAATTTTGCTTAGATTTGTTATTAATTGAGAACGGATTATTCGATTGAAAAGAGTGATGTGGCAATCGAAAGGGGAGGAAGTAAGCTATTTTATTTGAAAATAATTTCGACATTTCGTTGGCATGACGACGAAAAATTTGCTATTTCTGATATTTATTGAGTTAGAGAGCTGAAATTTGATATATGGGAAGAATTCGGTCAATCATTCAAAATTATATGTGTAAATTTTGATTCGCATGGTTTCTATAGCAACGATTAAGGATAGAGTTTTACAATTTCTAACTCACGTACGGCTGATCTGATTGAAACGAGTGACGTGGCAATCGAAAGGGAACGAAGTAAGCTACTTTTTTATGTGAAAATAATTTTGACATTTCGTTGCCATGACGACGAACAGTTTGCTATTTCCATTATTTATTGAGTTTTAGAGTTGAAATTTGATATCTGAGTAGAATTCGGTCAATCATTCAAAAATATTTTTATAAATTTTGATTCCGATGATTACCATAGCAACGATTGAGCATAAAGTTGATCATTTTTAACTCGCGAACGGCTTATCTGATTGAAACCAGTAAAGTGACGATCGAAATGTTAGAAAGTTTACTACTTTTTTATGTGAAAATAATTTTGACTTTTCGTTGCCGGGACGATGAATAATTTGCTATTTTCGTTATTTATTGAGTTGGAAAGTTGAAAACTGATATCTCGGAAGAATTCGGTCACTCATTCAAAAATATATCTGGAAAAATCGATTCCCATGGTTGGCATAGCAACGATTAGGGATAAAGTTGACAATTTATAACTCGCGGACGCCTTCTGCGATTGGAACGATTGAGGTGGCTATCGAAAGGGATGGAAGTAAACTACTTTTTTATTTGAAAATAATTTCGATTTTGGGTAGTCATGACGACGATCAATTTGATTTCTCCGTTATTTATTGAGTTGCAGAATAGAAATTTCGCATCTAAGTAGAATTCGGTCAATCATTGAAAAATATTTTTGCAATTTTCAATTTTAATGATTGCCATAGCAACGATTAGGGGTAAAGTTAACAACTTACAACTCGCGAACGGCTTCTTAGATTGAAAGAAGCGACGTTCATAATAAGTATGCACAATTTTTTTCCATAGAGACATCAGTGGCGTGCCCGAAGGGCTCGCCACCAATCTTCATCCAGCTCGATCATTTCAGGAAGATGATGTTATCTAATGTATGGTTCAAAGCCGATCGAAAGATGACAAGTTTAATTTAGTAGGGTTTCAGCGAAATCGTACATATTGTATTTATATGTAATATGTGTTTGTATGTATATAGCGATACGGTTACGAAGGGCGGTCTATTCTCCATCATCAGTCCGAAGGAGTGTGATATCTTCCTTAATACATGGCCTAGCAACACGAAATTTTCAGGGCGTGACAATGATGATATTACCGACCTTATAGAGACCCCTCGGGGGGCGATTAGGCGGTCTACGCAATCTAGTTATAGACCGCCTTTCAGGCTCGGTCTATATACCGACCCTTGGAAAAAAGTTGTGTGTTCGTGCGTGTGTATGTTGTCGTCCGTTTCGACATTTCCATCTTTTCAATTTTTTTTCTCGAAGACGGTTAGAGGGAGGGCAACCAAATTTTCTGGGTTAATAGAGGGATAGTGCGGCTAGCTTCGGTAAAAAATTCAGTTATACAAGGTGTTCCGTTTCGGAGATATAAAACGTCAAAGTCGAAATTTCAGCGATTTCCGTTGAAATCGATTACAGGTCGCAAAAGTGAATTAAATCGATTTAAATTTTTGGAGGTTGTGGAGGACCGGGAGCTTCAGAACCCTATTGAAACTGGTGGTATTCGGAAAATGGGAAGTAATTTTTTTGAATTTTTTTATGTCGAAAAATGCTGTTTGTAGACCCCATTTTGGCACTGAATAAGTCGAAACTGGAACATCGGACAGAAAAATGTATTTGAACTTAAAACTAAAGAATCTCAAACACTTTCTTTTTGCAATACATTTACCTATACCTAAAACGACTGCAAATTGGAAAAATTTGAGAAAAAGTGGAAATTACGATTTTTCATGCAAATTTTTGACGGTTGTCAATTTTTTTGGGGGTCAAAATGGATTCAAATCGAAATCCCATGTACCTTATCGGAAAGACCTCGCCGAACTACGTTATAAACGTATTTTTTGGTTCCTTCATTCGTAATAGGAAAGGAGCAATTGATAATTAAATTTCGATTTTTGACCATTTTTTTTCATGACATCTCTACATTCGAATCACTCTGTATTTTTTCCTATCTAATTTCTTCTAACTTTTTCAACGCTATCCATTGGGGATATAATAAGGCTTTAAAATGAATCCCGAATGGGTGATCCAGGGCCTGATTTAGGGGGTAAAACTCATTTTTTCTGTTTTTTTCCATCAAAATTCATCTTTAAATGGCATTATTATGTATTATTTCTCTTATTTAACAGCTCTTTTTCGGTTTATTTTCTTCCTACATCATCTGAGAACACTCCTAACTAATTAAAACTCCATATTTTTTCGTTAAAGTTATAAATAAATACCTTTTTTTGCATCGCTGCAGGAAAAATTTTAAAAAGTACATATACAAAAGCCGCGCCTTGAAAAAAAACAAATGAAACTGACCCTCTTTACATCGAAATTAAAAAATATGACCTGTCAAAATGTCATGAAAATAACAGTTTTTGTAGCGATATTGGAAGCTTCCTGGACCGATTTCGGCTTGAAATATACATGGCAAAGGTAAAACGGACTTTACATTTTTATTTACAATACATTTCATTGGACGATTTAAGCATTAAATACGAATTTTTTAAATTTTTCCCAGACCATGCAAATGCATGTCAAAATCAGTTTCATACGGAGAAATGTATTAAAATATGAAGGGTCGAAATGTCGCAAAAATGTCAGTTTTCCTTGCGAGATTTTAGGGTTTCTGAACCGTTTTCGACTTGAAAAATACCGGGCAATGCCTCTATAGACCTTTCCGTGTGGATTTCGGAACATATAATTTGAAGAATTAGTCATTAAATACCAATTTTAACAATTTGTCGATGACGCGGCAATGCATCATAGACACATATTATTCCATTAGGTAGTAAGTATACGGGGTAAATCACAATAACGGGTTTGATTTAAATTTTGCTTGGATTTGTTATTAGTTGAGAACGGATTATTCGATTGAAAAGAGTGATTTGGCAATCGAAAGGGGAGGAAGTAAGCTATTTTATTTGAAAATAATTTCGACATTTCGTTGGCATGACGACGAAAAATTTGCTATTTCCGATATTTATTGAGTTAGAGAGCTGAAATTTGATATATGGGAAGAATTCGGTCAATCATTCAAAATTATATGTGTAAATTTTGATTCGCATGGTTTCTATAAAAACGATTAAGGATACAGATGACAATTTCTAACTCACGTACGGCTGATCTGATTGAAACGAGTGAGGTGGCAATCGAAAGGGAACGAAGTAAGCTACTTTTTTATGTGAAAATAATTTTGACATTTCGTTGCCATGACGACGAACAGTTTGCTATTTCCTTTATTTATTGAGTTTTAGAGTTGAAATTTGATATCTGGGTAGAATTCGGTCAATCATTCAAAAATATTTTTATAAATTTTGATTCCGATGATTACCATAGCAACGATTGAGCATAAAGTTGATCATTTTTAACTCGCGAACGGCGGAAGAATTCGGTCACTCATTCAAAAATATATCTGGAAAAATCGATTCCCATGGTTGGCATAGCAACGATTAAGGATAAAGTTGACAATTTATAACTCGCGGACGCCTTCTGCGATTGGAACGAGTGAGGTGGCTATCGAAAGGGATGGAAGTAAACTACTTTTTTATTTGAAAATAATTTCGATTTTTGGTAGTCATGACGACGATCAATTTGATTTCTCCGTTAATTATTGAGTTGCAGAGTAGAAATTTCGCATCTAAGTAGAATTCGGTCAATCATTGAAAAATATTTTTGCAATTTTCAATTTTAATGATTGCCATAGCAACGATTAGTGGTAAAGTTAACAACTTACAACTCGCGAGCGGCTTCTTAGATTGAAAGAAGCGACGGTCATAATATGTATGCACAATTTTTTTCCATAGAGACATCAGTGGCGTGCCCGAAGGGCTCGCCACCAATCTTCATCCAGCTCGACCATTTCAGGAAGATGATGTTATCTAATGTATTGTTCAAAGCCGATCGAAAGATGACAAGTTTAATTTAGTAGGGTTTCAGCGAAATCGTACACATTGTATTTATATGTAATATGTGTTTGTATGTATATAGCGATACGGTTGCGAAGGGCGGTCTATTCTGCATCATCAGTCCGTAGGAGTGTGATATCTTCCTTAATACATGCTCTAGAAACACGAAACTTTCAGGGCATGACAATGATGATATTATCGACATTATGGAGCCCCCTTTCAGTGCACGACAATGATGATATTACCGACCTTATAGAGCCCCCTCGGGGGGCGATTAGGCAGTCTATCCGTACTAGTTAGAGACCGCCTTTCAGGCTCGGTCTCTATACCGAGCCCTTGGTCAGAAAAATGTGTGTATGTATGTATGTTGTCGTCCGTTTCGACATTTTCACATTTTCAATTTTTTTTCTCGAAAATGGTTAGAGGGGCAGCAACCAAATTTTCTGGGTTAATATAGGGATAGTACGACTAGCTTCGGTAAAAAATTCAGTTATACCGGGTGTTCCGTTTCGGAGTTATTAAACGTCAAAGTCGAAATTTCAGCGATTTTCGTTGAAATCGATTACAGGTCGCAAAACTTAACTAAATCGATTTAAATTTTCAGAGGTTGTAGAAGACCGGGGTGTTCCGAACCCTATTGAAATTGGCGATATTCGGAAAATGGGAAGTAATTCTTTTGAATTTTTTTATGTCGAAAAATGCCCTTTGTAGACCCCATTTTGGCACTGAATAAGTCGAAACCGGAACATCGGACAGAAAAACGTATTTGAACATAAAACTAAAGAATCTCAAATACTTTCTTTTTGCAATACATTTACTTATACCTAAAACGACTGGAAATTGGAAAAATTTGGGAAAAACTGGAAATTACGTTTTTTCATGAAATTTATTGACGGAATTTCATTTTTTGCGGGTCAAAATGGATTCAAATCGAAATTCCATGTGCCCTATCGGAAAGAGCTCGCCGAAATACGTTAGAAACGTATTTTTTTGTTCTTTTATTTCTAATAGGAAAGGAGCAATCGATAATTAAATTTCGATTTTTTACGATTTTTTTTCATGACATCTCTACATTTGAATCACTCTGTATCTTTTCCTATCTAATTTCTTCCAACTTTTTCAACGCTATCCCTTGGGGATATAATCAGGCTTTAAAATGAATCCCGAATGGGTGATCCAGGGCCTGATTTAGGGGGTAAAAACTCATTTTTTCTGTTTTTTTCCATCAAAATTCATATTTAAAAGGCATTATTATATATTATTTCTCTTATTTAACGATTCTTTTTTGGTTTATTTTCTTCCCTGATCATCTAAGAACACTCCTAACTAATTAAAACTCCATATTTTTTCGTTAAAGTTATAAATAAATACCTTTTTTGCATCGCTGCAGGAAAAATTTTAAAAAGTGCATATATAAAAGCCGTGCCTTGACATCGAAATTAAAATATGACCTGTCAAAATGTCATGAAAATAACAGTTTTTGTAGCGATATTGGAAGCTTCCTGAACCGATTTCGGCTTGAAATATACATGGCAAAGGTAAAATGGTCTTTATATTTTTATTTACAATACATTTCATTGGACGATTTAAGCATTAAATACGAATTTTTTTAATTTTTCTCAGACCATGCAAATGCATGTCAAAATCAGTTTCATACGGAGAAATGTATTAAAATATGAAGGGTCGAAATGTCGCAAAAATGTCAGTTTTCCTTGCGAGATTTTAGGGTTTCTGAACTTTTTTCGGCTTGACAAATACCGGGCAACGCCTCTATAGACATTCCCGTGTGAATTTCGGAACATATAATTTTAAGAATTAGTCATTAAATACCAATTTTAATATTTTTTCGATTACGCGGCAAAACATCATAGAGAGGGTATTCCATTAGGTAGTATACGGTGTATATCACAATGACGGGTCAGATTTAAAATTGGAAATCTGAAAAAAAATTCTCCGAGATATGGTTTAAATCATTCCGAGGTATTCTTAGATATTCATCTCATATAATAATCCCAGAAAGAATCACTTAATTAGAAATGTAGTATATAATAATGCCGGTTAAAAATAGGATTTGTTGGAAAAAATCAAAAAAGTTCAATTTTTGCCTTCTAAATAAGCCTTCTAAATGACCGGTTTAGGATTCATTTTAAAGCTTGATTATCACTCTATAAGATAGCGTTTAATAAATTGTCAAAAATGTATGTAGAAAAAATACAGAGTGATTCAAATGTACCGATGTCGAGGCCAAAAAATCTAAATATCGAAATTAAATCGTCGATTGCTCTATTCCTATAAGGAACGAAGAAACTAAAAAATATGAAATCAACGTATTTCGATAAGCTCTTTCCGGCTAGGTATATGGGATTTTGATTTGGATCCATTTTGACCACGAAAAAATTAAAAACCGTAAAAAATATGGGTCAAAAATCTAAATTTCCAGTTTTTCCAAAATTTATCCTATTTCTAGTCGTTTTAGGTGTATTGCAAAAAGAAAGTACATATTTGATATTTTGAAGTTTTACGTTTGAATCCGTTTTTCTGTCCGACGTTTCGTTTTCGAGTTATTTAGTACCAAAGAGGGGTCTGCAAATGACATTTTCAACTTTAAAAAATTAAAACAAAAAATTACTTCCAATTTTTCTATCCTAACCAATATTAACAAAATTTTGTAACCTTAGGTCTTCTAACACCTTCGAAAATTTAAAACGGTTTAATCCACTATTGTGACTTTTATCCAATTTCAACCGAAATCGCGAAAATTTCGACTTTGACGTATATTTTTTTAACGGAACATCCTGTACATGTTAATTTTTTGCTAAAGCTTCTTCCATTATTCCTCTTCAAAATGAAGAAGTGTAGGAGTTTCGCTATTAATTATATAGGATAAAAAAAATCGCGGATCTGAGAACAATATTCTATATGCCATAGCAAACATACCATAGCAAGCAAAAAAGTATCGTCATAGAAAGTTTTACATTGTAAAAAAGAGCACGATTATTCAAAAATTTTGTCTAGGGCATACAGGGTGGCTTAAAAATTTAATTTTAAATTGTGACTTTTAGATTCTTGAGCCACCCTATATTGTTTTACATCAAGTTTTAATAACCATGCTCTTTATGTATAATTTTTCACATCTCAGGTGAAGCGGCCCAAAAAATTAACTTTTTTTCGCTAATTTCAAAACTGAATATTTCATCACTAAGATGATTGTAGAGTATCCAACTAGGCCAAGCAATAGAGCGATTTGTCGTGACATTAATCTTATTGGAAAACCGCCTGTGCCATCATCTGAAAGACGATCCGTAGATGATTCCTGTTATAAATCCAACTCTGAAATTTTTGCCATTAATTTGTTATAAACATTTTTAAGCAAAAACACGTGATTTTTTTAGTTTTTTGCTTATAAAATGGAAAGTAATGAAGCAATCTTAATGATGTCAATGGACGATCTATAGAGAATAAAAATACGAACAAAATGAGAGGTCGAGCGTCCCGAGAGGATAAGCAGCAACGGAGAAAATCCGGAAAAACCGAAAAATTAAGAGTTTTTGTTTTAAATTCGTAAATCGGCCATTTTTTAACGCAGATGGCTCAAAATTTGGGAAAAAGTAGTAATTTATAGCTACTTTATGTGTGCAAAACCCCGACGCTGCCCGACGATTAGTTTTTCCACAATCGTCATTTCAATTTCTCAGCACACCATTTTGCAACAGGTCTGGATGCTCTATGGATCGTCCGATTTTAATTATTGAAACGGATTTGAAAGCAAATCGTATATATTTGCATTTCTATGTGTACGGAAATATATGTCTGTATACAGGCTGTCCAATAAGTGTTGGTTTTGATAGTGTGGATTAGTGGATTAGTGTGGAGTGTTCTCAGATGATGTAGGAAGAAAATAAACCAAAAAAGAGCTGTTAAATAAGAGAAATAATACATAATAATGCCATTTAAAGATGAATTTTGATGGAAAAAACAGAAAAAATGAGTTTTTACCCCCTAAATCAGGCCCTGGATCACCCATTCGGGATTCATTTGAAAGCCTGATTATATCCCCACGGGATAGCGTTAAAAAAGTTGGACGAAATTAGATAGGAAAAGATACAGAGTGTTTCGAATGTAGAGATGTCATGAAAAAAAATCGTAAAAAATCTAAATTTCATTATCCATTGCTCCTTTCCTATTAAGAATGAAGGAACCAAAAAATACGTTTATAACGTAGTTCGGCGAGGTCTTTCCGATAAGGTACATGGGATTTCGATTTGAATCCATTTTAACCCCCCAAAAAATTCAAAACCGTCAAAGATTTGCATGAAAATTCGTAATTTCCAGTTTTTCCCAAATTTTTCCAATTTCCAGTCGTTTTAGGTATCGGTAAATGTATCGCAAAAAGAAAGTATTTGAGATTCTTTAGTTTTATGTTCAAATACGTTGTTCTGTCCGATGTTCCGGCTTCGACTTATTAAGCTCCAAAAATGGGTCTGCAAACTGCATTTTTCGACATAAAAAATTCAAAAGTATGACTTCCCATTTTCCGAATACCGCCAGTTTCAATAGGGTTCTGAAGCTCCCGATCCTCTACAACCTCCGAAAATTTAAATCGATTTAATTAAGTTTTGCGACCTGTAATCGATTTCATACGATATCGCGGAAATTTGGACTTTGGCGTTTAATAACTCCGAAACGGAACACCCTGTGTAACTGAATTTTTTACTGAAGCTAGATGCACTATCCCTCTATTAACCCAGAAAATTTGAACGTTCAACTTGCAACCATCTCGGAGAAAAAAAATGGAGATTGTCGAAAAACACGAATAATCAAGCGACGAACATTTGCCTCGAGGACGGGGCGGTATAGAGACCGGCCTGAAAGGCGGTCTCTAACTAGTACGGGTAGACCGCCTAATCGCCCCCTGAGGGGGCTCTATAAGGTCGGTAATATCATCATTGTCATGCCCTGAAAATTTCGTGTTTCTAGGCCATGTATTAAGGAAGATATCACACTCCTACGGACTGATGATGCAGAATAGACCGCCCTTCGTAACCATGTCGCTACACACATACAAACACCACACATAGAATCTACTTTTGCCAAAAGAAACTTTTCGGACACCCTGTATACATACATACAAACATAAAAACATATTAATACAAATGTATTCGATTTGCGTGAAATCCGACCTAATAAAGTTTATCTAAGTAATAATAGGACGTATATACAACACATAAAAACAAATATAATCGATTTGCATGAAATCCAGTTTAATTACATTTATCCTGGTACAACTAGGAGTATTTGCTCAAACCAACACTTATTGGACAGCCTGTATACAGACATATATTTCCGTACACATAGAAATGCAAATATATACGATTTGCTTTCAAATCCGTTTCAATAATTAAAATCGGACGATCCATAGAGCATCCAGACCTGTTGCAAAATGGTGTGCTGAGAAATTGAAATGACGATTGTGGAAAAACTAATCGTCGGACAGCGTCGGGGTTTTGCACACATAAAGTAGCTATAAATTACTACTTTTCCCAAATTTTGAGCCATCTGCGTTAAAAAATGGCCGATATACGAATTTAAAACAAAAACTCTTAATTTTCCGGTTTTTCCGGATTTTCTCCGTTGCTGCTTATCCTCTCGGGACGCTCGACCTCTCATTTTGTTCGTATTTTTATTCTCTATAGATCGTCCATTGACATCATTAAGATTGCTTCATTACTTTCCATTTATAAGCAAAAAACTAAAAAAATTTTTGGGGGTCAAAATGGATTCAAATCGAAATCCCATGTACCTTATCGGAAAGACCTCGCCGAACTACGTTATAAACGTATTTTTTGGTTCCTTCATTCGTAATAGGAAAGGAGCAATTGATAATTAAATTTCGATTTTTGACCATTTTTTTTCATGACATCTCTACATTCGAATCACTCTGTATTTTTTCCTATCTAATTTCTTCTAACTTTTTCAACGCTATCCGTTGGGGATATAATCAGGCTTTAAAATGAATCCCGAATGGGTGATCCAGGGCCTGATTTAGGGGGTAAAAACTCATTTTTTCTGTTTTTTTCCATCAAAATTCATCTTTAAATGGCATTATTATGTATTATTTCTCTTATTTAACAGCTCTTTTTTGGTTTATTTTCTTCCTACATCATCTGAGAACACTCCTAACTAATTAAAACTCCATATTTTTTCGTTAAAGTTATAAATAAATACCTTTTTTTGCATCGCTGCAGGAAAAATTTTAAAAAGTACATATATAAAAGCCGTGCCTTGAAAAAAAACAAATGAAACTGACCCTCTTTACATCGAAATTAAAATATGACCTGTCAAAATGTCATGAAAATAACAGTTTTTGTACCGATATTGGAAGCTTCCTGGACCGATTTCGGCTTGAAATATACATGGCAAAGGTAAAACGGACTTTATATTTTTAGTTAAAATACGTTTCATTGGACGATTTAAGCATTAAATACGAATTTTTTTAATTTTTCTCAGACCATGCAAATGCATGTCAAAATAAGTTTCATACGGAGAAATGAATTAAAATATGAAGGGTCGAAATGTCGCAAAAATGCCAGTTATCCTTGCGAGATTTTAGGGTTTCTGAACCGTTTTCGACTTGTATAATACCGGGCAACGCCTCTATAGACCTTCCCGTGTGGATTTCGGAACATATAATTTGAAGAATTAGTCATTAAATACCAATTTTAACAATTTTTCGATGACGCGGCGAAGCATCATAGAAAGGCTATTCCATGAGGTGTATACGGGTTAAATCACAATGACGGGTCTGATTTAAATTTTGCTTAGATTTGTTATTAATTGAGAACGGATTATTCGATTGAAAAGAGTGATGTGGCAATCGAAAGGGGAGGAAGTAAGCTATTTTATTTGAAAATAATTTCGACATTTCGTTGGCATGACGACGAAAAATTTGCTATTTCTGATATTTATTGAGTTAGAGAGCTGAAATTTGATATATGGGAAGAATTCGGTCAATCATTCAAAATTATATGTGTAAATTTTGATTCGCATGGTTTCTATAGCAACGATTAAGGATAGAGTTTTACAATTTCTAACTCACGTACGGCTGATCTGATTGAAACGAGTGACGTGGCAATCGAAAGGGAACGAAGTAAGCTACTTTTTTATGTGAAAATAATTTTGACATTTCGTTGCCATGACGACGAACAGTTTGCTATTTCCATTATTTATTGAGTTTTAGAGTTGAAATTTGATATCTGAGTAGAATTCGGTCAATCATTCAAAAATATTTTTATAAATTTTGATTCCGATGATTACCATAGCAACGATTGAGCATAAAGTTGATCATTTTTAACTCGCGAACGGCTTATCTGATTGAAACCAGTAAAGTGACGATCGAAATGTTAGAAAGTTTACTACTTTTTTATGTGAAAATAATTTTGACTTTTCGTTGCCGGGACGATGAACAATTTGCTATTTTCGTTATTTATTGAGTTGGAAAGTTGAAAACTGATATCTCGGAAGAATTCGGTCACTCATTCAAAAATATATCTGGAAAAATCGATTCCCATGGTTGGCATAGCAACGATTAGGGATAAAGTTGACAATTTATAACTCGCGGACGCCTTCTGCGATTGGAACGATTGAGGTGGCTATCGAAAGGGATGGAAGTAAACTACTTTTTTATTTGAAAATAATTTCGATTTTGGGTAGTCATGACGACGATCAATTTGATTTCTCCGTTATTTATTGAGTTGCAGAATAGAAATTTCGCATCTAAGTAGAATTCGGTCAATCATTGAAAAATATTTTTGCAATTTTCAATTTTAATGATTGCCATAGCAACGATTAGGGGTAAAGTTAACAACTTACAACTCGCGAACGGCTTCTTAGATTGAAAGAAGCGACGTTCATAATAAGTATGCACAATTTTTTTCCATAGAGACATCAGTGGCGTGCCCGAAGGGCTCGCCACCAATCTTCATCCAGCTCGACCATTTCAGGAAGATGATGTTATCTAATGTATGGTTCAAAGCCGATCGAAAGATGACAAGTTTAATTTAGTAGGGTTTCAGCGAAATCGTACATATTGTATTTATATGTAATATGTGTTTGTATGTATATAGCGATACGGTTACGAAGGGCGGTCTATTCTCCATCATCAGTCCGAAGGAGTGTGATATCTTCCTTAATACATGGCCTAGCAACACGAAATTTTCAGGGCGTGACAATGATGATATTACCGACCTTATAGAGACCCCTCGGGGGGCGATTAGGCGGTCTACGCAAGTTATACGTCGGGCCAAGGGACAGGCGTTTTTAAAAATCACTGTTTTCAAAAACTGTATAACAAATTTATTTGATTTTGGGAAGAAGTTTAACAATTTAGCAAGCAACTATAACAACAGAAGTGACAATAAAATCTACTCTGCTTGTATTTATAATATTTCTTATCGCTAAGGCTAGGAGTGGTCAAAAGGAGCTTAGCTAAGCAGTTTACAATATGTAACTCGCAATCTAGTTATAGACCGCCTTTCAGGCTCGGTCTATATACCGACCCTTGGAAAAAAGTTGTGTGTTCGTGCGTGTGTATGTTGTCGTCCGTTTCGACATTTCCATCTTTTCAATTTTTTTTCTCGAAGACGGTTAGAGGGAGGGCAACCAAATTTTCTGGGTTAATAGAGGGATAGTGCGGCTAGCTTCGGTAAAAAATTCAGTTATACAAGGTGTTCCGTTTCGGAGATATAAAACGTCAAAGTCGAAATTTCAGCGATTTCCGTTGAAATCGATTACAGGTCGCAAAAGTGAATTAAATCGATTTAAATTTTTGGAGGTTGTGGAGGACCGGGAGCTTCAGAACCCTATTGAAACTGGCGGTATTCGGAAAATGGGAAGTAATTTTTTTGAATTTTTTTATGTCGAAAAATGCTGTTTGTAGACCCCATTTTGGCACTGAATAAGTCGAAACTGGAACATCGGACAGAAAAATGTATTTGAACTTAAAACTAAAGAATCTCAAACACTTTCTTTTTGCAATACATTTACCTATACCTAAAACGACTGCAAATTGGAAAAATTTGAGAAAAAGTGGAAATTACGATTTTTCATGCAAATTTTTGACGGTTGTCAATTTTTTTGGGGGTCAAAATGGATTCAAATCGAAATCCCATGTACCTTATCGGAAAGACCTCGCCGAACTACGTTATAAACGTATTTTTTGGTTCCTTCATTCGTAATAGGAAAGGAGCAATTGATAATTAAATTTCGATTTTTGACCATTTTTTTTCACGACATCTCTACATTCGAATCACTCTGTATTTTTTCCTATCTAATTTCTTCTAACTTTTTCAACGCTATCCATTGGGGATATAATAAGGCTTTAAAATGAATCCCGAATGGGTGATCCAGGGCCTGATTTAGGGGGTAAAACTCATTTTTTCTGTTTTTTTCCATCAAAATTCATCTTTAAATGGCATTATTATGTATTATTTCTCTTATTTAACAGCTCTTTTTTGGTTTATTTTCTTCCTACATCATCTGAGAACACTCCTAACTAATTAAAACTCCATATTTTTTCGTTAAAGTTATAAATAAATACCTTTTTTTGCATCGCTGCAGGAAAAATTTTAAAAAGTACATATACAAAAGCCGCGCCTTGAAAAAAAAACAAATGAAACTGACCCTCTTTACATCGAAATTAAAAAATATGACCTGTCAAAATGTCATGAAAATAACAGTTTTTGTAGCGATATTGGAAGCTTCCTGGACCGATTTCGGCTTGAAATATACATGGCAAAGGTAAAACGGACTTTACATTTTTATTTACAATACATTTCATTGGACGATTTAAGCATTAAATACGAATTTTTTAAATTTTTCCCAGACCATGCAAATGCATGTCAAAATCAGTTTCATACGGAGAAATGTATTAAAATATGAAGGGTCGAAATGTCGCAAAAATGTCAGTTTTCCTTGCGAGATTTTAGGGTTTCTGAACCGTTTTCGACTTGAAAAATACCGGGCAATGCCTCTATAGACCTTTCCGTGTGGATTTCGGAACATATAATTTGAAGAATTAGTCATTAAATACCAATTTTAACAATTTGTCGATGACGCGGCAATGCATCATAGACACATATTATTCCATTAGGTAGTAAGTATACGGGGTAAATCACAATAACGGGTTTGATTTAAATTTTGCTTGGATTTGTTATTAGTTGAGAACGGATTATTCGATTGAAAAGAGTGATTTGGCAATCGAAAGGGGAGGAAGTAAGCTATTTTATTTGAAAATAATTTCGACATTTCGTTGGCATGACGACGAAAAATTTGCTATTTCCGATATTTATTGAGTTAGAGAGCTGAAATTTGATATATGGGAAGAATTCGGTCAATCATTCAAAATTATATGTGTAAATTTTGATTCGCATGGTTTCTATAAAAACGATTAAGGATACAGATGACAATTTCTAACTCACGTACGGCTGATCTGATTGAAACGAGTGAGGTGGCAATCGAAAGGGAACGAAGTAAGCTACTTTTTTATGTGAAAATAATTTTGACATTTCGTTGCCATGACGACGAACAGTTTGCTATTTCCTTTATTTATTGAGTTTTAGAGTTGAAATTTGATATCTGGGTAGAATTCGGTCAATCATTCAAAAATATTTTTATAAATTTTGATTCCGATGATTACCATAGCAACGATTGAGCATAAAGTTGATCATTTTTAACTCGCGAACGGCGGAAGAATTCGGTCACTCATTCAAAAATATATCTGGAAAAATCGATTCCCATGGTTGGCATAGCAACGATTAAGGATAAAGTTGACAATTTATAACTCGCGGACGCCTTCTGCGATTGGAACGAGTGAGGTGGCTATCGAAAGGGATGGAAGTAAACTACTTTTTTATTTGAAAATAATTTCGATTTTTGGTAGTCATGACGACGATCAATTTGATTTCTCCGTTATTTATTGAGTTGCAGAGTAGAAATTTCGCATCTAAGTAGAATTCGGTCAATCATTGAAAAATATTTTTGCAATTTTCAATTTTAATGATTGCCATAGCAACGATTAGTGGTAAAGTTAACAACTTACAACTCGCGAGCGGCTTCTTAGATTGAAAGAAGCGACGGTCATAATATGTATGCACAATTTTTTTCCATAGAGACATCAGTGGCGTGCCCGAAGGGCTCGCCACCAATCTTCATCCAGCTCGACCATTTCAGGAAGATGATGTTATCTAATGTATTGTTCAAAGCCGATCGAAAGATGACAAGTTTAATTTAGTAGGGTTTCAGCGAAATCGTACACATTGTATTTATATGTAATATGTGTTTGTATGTATATAGCGATACGGTTGCGAAGGGCGGTCTATTCTGCATCATCAGTCCGTAGGAGTGTGATATCTTCCTTAATACATGCTCTAGAAACACGAAACTTTCAGGGCATGACAATGATGATATTATCGACATTATGGAGCCCCCTTTCAGTGCACGACAATGATGATATTACCGACCTTATAGAGCCCCCTCGGGGGGCGATTAGGCAGTCTATCCGTACTAGTTAGAGACCGCCTTTCAGGCTCGGTCTCTATACCGAGCCCTTGGTCAGAAAAATGTGTGTATGTATGTATGTTGTCGTCCGTTTCGACATTTTCACATTTTCAATTTTTTTTCTCGAAAATGGTTAGAGGGGCAGCAACCAAATTTTCTGGGTTAATATAGGGATAGTGCGACTAGCTTCGGTAAAAAATTCAGTTATACCGGGTGTTCCGTTTCGGAGTTATTAAACGTCAAAGTCGAAATTTCAGCGATTTTCGTTGAAATCGATTACAGGTCGCAAAACTTAACTAAATCGATTTAAATTTTCAGAGGTTGTAGAAGACCGGGGTGTTCCGAACCCTATTGAAATTGGCGATATTCGGAAAATGGGAAGTAATTCTTTTGAATTTTTTTATGTCGAAAAATGCCCTTTGTAGACCCCATTTTGGCACTGAATAAGTCGAAACCGGAACATCGGACAGAAAAACGTATTTGAACATAAAACTAAAGAATCTCAAATACTTTCTTTTTGCAATACATTTACTTATACCTAAAACGACTGGAAATTGGAAAAATTTGGGAAAAACTGGAAATTACGTTTTTTCATGAAATTTATTGACGGAATTTCATTTTTTGCGGGTCAAAATGGATTCAAATCGAAATTCCATGTGCCCTATCGGAAAGAGCTCGCCGAAATACGTTAGAAACGTATTTTTTTGTTCTTTTATTTCTAATAGGAAAGGAGCAATCGATAATTAAATTTCGATTTTTTACGATTTTTTTTCATGACATCTCTACATTTGAATCACTCTGTATCTTTTCCTATCTAATTTCTTCCAACTTTTTCAACGCTATCCCTTGGGGATATAATCAGGCTTTAAAATGAATCCCGAATGGGTGATCCAGGGCCTGATTTAGGGGGTAAAAACTCATTTTTTCTGTTTTTTTCCATCAAAATTCATATTTAAAAGGCATTATTATATATTATTTCTCTTATTTAACGATTCTTTTTTGGTTTATTTTCTTCCCTGATCATCTAAGAACACTCCTAACTAATTAAAACTCCATATTTTTTCGTTAAAGTTATAAATAAATACCTTTTTTGCATCGCTGCAGGAAAAATTTTAAAAAGTGCATATATAAAAGCCGTGCCTTGACATCGAAATTAAAATATGACCTGTCAAAATGTCATGAAAATAACAGTTTTTGTAGCGATATTGGAAGCTTCCTGAACCGATTTCGGCTTGAAATATACATGGCAAAGGTAAAATGGTCTTTATATTTTTATTTACAATACATTTCATTGGACGATTTAAGCATTAAATACGAATTTTTTTAATTTTTCTCAGACCATGCAAATGCATGTCAAAATCAGTTTCATACGGAGAAATGTATTAAAATATGAAGGGTCGAAATGTCGCAAAAATGTCAGTTTTCCTTGCGAGATTTTAGGGTTTCTGAACTTTTTTCGGCTTGACAAATACCGGGCAACGCCTCTATAGACATTCCCGTGTGAATTTCGGAACATATAATTTTAAGAATTAGTCATTAAATACCAATTTTAATATTTTTTCGATGACGCGGCAAAACATCATAGAGAGGGTATTCCATTAGGTAGTATACGGTGTATATCACAATGACGGGTCAGATTTAAAATTGGAAATCTGAAAAAAAATTCTCCGAGATATGGTTTAAATCATTCCGAGGTATTCTTAGATATTCATCTCATATAATAATCCCAGAAAGAATCACTTAATTAGAAATGTAGTATATAATAATGCCGGTTAAAAATAGGATTTGTTGGAAAAAATCAAAAAAGTTCAATTTTTGCCTTCTAAATAAGCTCCTGGATGACCGGTTTAGGATTCATTTTAAAGCTTGATTATCACTCTATAAGATAGCGTTTAATAAATTGTCAAAAATGTATGTAGAAAAAATACAGAGTGATTCAAATGTACCGATGTCGAGGCCAAAAAATCTAAACATCGAAATTAAATCGTCGATTGCTCTATTCCTATAAGGAACGAAGAAACTAAAAAATATGAAATCAACGTATTTCGATAAGCTCTTTCCGGCTAGGTATATGGGATTTTGATTTGGATCCATTTTGACCACGAAAAAATTAAAAACCGTAAAAAATATGGGTCAAAAATCTAAATTTCCAGTTTTTCCTAAATTTATCCTATTTCTAGTCGTTTTAGGTATAGGTAATTGTATTGCAAAAAGAAAGTACATATTTGATATTTTGAAGTTTTACGTTTGAATCCGTTTTTCTGTCCGACGTTTCGTTTTCGAGTTATTTAGTACCAAAGAGGGGTCTGCAAATGACATTTTCAACTTTAAAAAATTAAAACAAAAAATTACTTCCAATTTTTCTATCCTAACCAATATTAACAAAATTTTGTAACCTTAGGTCTTCTAACACCTTCGAAAATTTAAAACGGTTTAATCCACTATTGTGACTTTTATCCAATTTCAACCGAAATCGCGAAAATTTCGACTTTGACGTATATTTTTTTAACGGAACATCCTGTACATGTTAATTTTTTGCTAAAGCTTCTTCCATTATTCCTCTTCAAAATGAAGAAGTGTAGGAGTTTCGCTATTAATTATATAGGATAAAAAAAATCGCGGATCTGAGAACAATATTCTATATGCCATAGCAAACATACCATAGCAAGCAAAAAAGTATCGTCATAGAAAGTTTTACATTGTAAAAAAGAGCACGATTATTCAAAAATTTTGTCTAGGGCATACAGGGTGGCTTAAAAATTTAATTTTAAATTGTGACTTTTAGATTCTTGAGCCACCCTATATTGTTTTACATCAAGTTTTAATAACCATGCTCTTTATGTATAATTTTTCACATCTCAGGTGAAGCGGCCCAAAAAATTAACTTTTTTTCGCTAATTTCAAAACTGAATATTTCATCACTAAGATGATTGTAGAGTATCCAACTAGGCCAAGCAATAGAGCGATTTGTCGTGACATTAATCTTATTGGAAAACCGCCTGTGCCATCATCTGAAAGACGATCCGTAGATGATTCCTGTTATAAATCCAACTCTGAAATTTTTGCCATTAATTTGTTATAAACATTTTTAAGCAAAAACACGTGATTTTTTTAGTTTTTTGCTTATAAAATGGAAAGTAATGAAGCAATCTTAATGATGTCAATGGACGATCTATAGAGAATAAAAATACGAACAAAATGAGAGGTCGAGCGTCCCGAGAGGGTAAGCAGCAACGGAGAAAATCCGGAAAAACCGGAAAATTAAGAGTTTTTGTTTTAAATTCGTAAATCGGCCATTTTTTAACGCAGATGGCTCAAAATTTGGGAAAAAGTAGTAATTTATAGCTACTTTATGTGTGCAAAACCCCGACGCTGTCCGACGATTAGTTTTTCCACAATCGTCATTTCAATTTCTCAGCACACCATTTTGCAACAGGTCTGGATGCTCTATGGATCGTCCGATTTTAATTATTGAAACGGATTTGAAAGCAAATCGTATATATTTGCATTTCTATGTGTACGGAAATATATGTCTGTATACAGGCTGTCCAATAAGTGTTGGTTTGAGCAAATACTCCTAGTTGTACCAGGATAAATGTAATTAAACTGGATTTCATGCAAATCGATTATATTTGTTTTTATATGTGTTGTATATACGTCCTATTATTACTTAGATAAACTTTATTAGGTCGGATTTCACGCAAATCGAATACATTTGTATTAATATGTTTTTATGTTTGTATGTATGTATACAGGGTGTCCGAAAAGTTTCTTTTGGCAAAAGTAGATTCTATGTGTGGTGTTTGTATGTGTGTAGCGACATGGTTACGAAGGGCGGTCTATTCTGCATCATCAGTCCGTAGGAGTGTGATATCTTCCTTAATACATGGCCTAGAAACATGAAATTTTCAGGGCATGACAATGATGATATTACCGACCTTATAGAGCCCCCTCAGGGGGCGATTAGGCGGTCTACCCGTACTAGTTAGAGACCGCCTTTCAGGCCGGTCTCTATACCGCCCCGTCCTCGAGGCAAATGTTCGTCGCTTGATTATTCGTGTTTTTCGACAATCTCCATTTTTTTTCTCCGAGATGGTTGCAAGTTGAACGTTCAAATTTTCTGGGTTAATAGAGGGATAGTGCATCTAGCTTCAGTAAAAAATTCAGTTACACAGGGTGTTCCGTTTCGGAGTTATTAAACGCCAAAGTCCAAATTTCCGCGATATCGTATGAAATCGATTACAGGTCGCAAAACTTAATTAAATCGATTTAAATTTTCGGAGGTTGTAGAGGATCGGGAGCTTCAGAACCCTATTGAAACTGGCGGTATTCGGAAAATGGGAAGTCATACTTTTGAATTTTTTATGTCGAAAAATGCAGTTTGCAGACCCATTTTTGGAGCTTAATAAGTCGAAGCCGGAACATCGGACAGAAAAACGTATTTGAACATAAAACTAAAGAATCTCAAATACTTTCTTTTTGCGATACATTTACCGATACCTAAAACGACTGGAAATTGGAAAAATTTGGGAAAAACTGGAAATTACGAATTTTCATGCAAATCTTTGACGGTTTTGAATTTTTTGGGGGGTCAAAATGGATTCAAATCGAAATCCCATGTACCTTATCGGAAAGACCTCGCCGAACTACGTTATAAACGTATTTTTTGGTTCCTTCATTCTTAATAGGAAAGGAGCAATGGATAATGAAATTTAGATTTTTTACGATTTTTTTTCATGACATCTCTACATTCGAAACACTCTGTATCTTTTCCTATCTAATTTCGTCCAACTTTTTTAACGCTATCCCGTGGGGATATAATCAGGCTTTAAAATGAATCCCGAATGGGTGATCCAGGGCCTGATTTAGGGGGTAAAAACTCATTTTTTCTGTTTTTTTCCATCAAAATTCATCTTTAAATGGCATTATTATGTATTATTTCTCTTATTTAACAGCTCTTTTTTGGTTTATTTTCTTCCTACATCATCTGAGAACACTCCACACTAATTAAAATTACATATTTTTTCGTTAAAGTTATAAATAAAAAGCTCTTTTAGAATCGGTGCAGGAAAATTTTTAAAAAATGCATATATTAATAGTCTGCCTTGGAAAATCAGTTGAAGCAGCCTATCTTTACGTCGAAATTAAAAAATATGACCTGTCAGAATTATGCAAAAATGTCAATATTTTTAGTGATTTTGACTTGAAATATACATGGAAAAGACAGAATGGACTTTATATTTTTAATTATGGTGCATTTCATTGGGCGATTTAAGCACTAAATACCAATTTTTTTATCTTTCTGAGACCCTGCAAATGGGTTTAAAAATCAGTTTATACGGAGAAATGTATTATAATATGAAGGGTCGAAATGTCGCAAAAATGCCAGTTTTTCTTGTGAGATTTTAGGGCTTCTGGACCGTTTTGGGCTTGAAAAATACCGGGCAACGCCTCTACAGACCTTCCGGTGTGGATTACGGAACATATAACTTGAAGAATTGGGCATTCAGAACCATTTTTAACTATTTTTCGATGACGGTGCAAAGCTGCATAGAATGGTTTTATTCCATTAGTTAGTGTACGGGGTAAATCACAATGACTGGTCTGATTTAAAATTTGCTTAGGTTTGTTATTATTTGAGAACGGCTTATCTGATTAAATCGAGTGAGGTGGCAATCGAAAGGGAAGGAATTAAGCAATTTTCTTATTTCAAAATAATTTCGACATTTCGTTGGCATGACGTTGGCATGGCTATTTTCGTTAATTTTTGAGTTGGACAGTTGAAAGTTGATATATGGGAAGAATTCGGTCAATTATTCAAAATTCTATATGTAAAATTTTGATTCGCGTGGTTTCTATAGCAACGATTAAGGATAAAGTTGCCAATTTCTAACTCACGCACGGCTGATCTGATTGAAACGAGTGAGGTGGCAATCGATTGGCCAGGAAGTAAGCTACTTTTTTATGTGAAAATAATTTTGACATTTCGTTGCCGTGACGACGAACAATTTGCTATTCCCGGTATTTATTGAGTTGGAGATTGGAAATTTGATATATGGGAAGAATTCGGTCAATCATTTAAAATTATATGTGTAAATTTTGATTCGCGTGGTTTCTATAGCAACAATTAATGATAAAGTTGACAATTTCTAACTCACGCACGGCTTATCTGATTGAAACGAGTGAGGTGGCAATCGAAAGGGAAGGGAGTAAGCTACTTTGTTATGTGAAAATAATTTAGATTTTCCGTTGCCGTGACGACGAATAATTTGCTAATTCCGTAATGTATTGAGTTGGATCGTTGAAATTTGATGTCCTGGAAGAATTCGGGCACTCATTCAAAAATGTATCTGTAAAAATCGATTCCCATGGTTGGCATAGCAACGATTAAGGATAAAGTTGACGATTTCTAACTCACGCACGGCTTATCTGATTGAAACGACTGAAGTGGCAATCGAAAGGGAAGGAAGTAAGCTACTTTTTTATGTGAAAATAATTTTGATTTTCCGTTGCCGTGACGACGAATAATTTGCGATTTCCGTAATGTATTGAGTTGGATAGTTGAAATTTGATATCTGGGAATAATTCGGGCACTCATTCAAAAATATATCTGTAAAAATCGATTCCCATGGTTGGCATAGCAACGATTAAGGATAACGTTGACAATTTTTAACTCACGCACGGCTTATCTGATTGAAACGACTGAAGTGGCAATCGAAAGGGAAGGAAGTAAGCTACTTTTTTATGTGAAAATAATTTTGATTTTCCGTTGCCGTGACGACGAATAATTTGCGATTTCCGTAATGTATTGAGTTGGATAGTTGAAATTTGATATCTGATAATAATTCGGGCACTCATTCAAAAATATATCTGTAAAAATCGATTCCCATGGTTGGCATAGCAACGATTAAGGATAAAGTTGACAATTGTTAACTCACGCACGGCTTATCTGATTGAAACGACTGAAGTGGCAATCGAAAGGGAAGGAAGTAAGCTACTTTTTTATGTGAAAATAATTTTGATTTTCCGTTGCCGTGACGACGAATAATTTGCGATTTCCGTAAAGTATTGAGTTGGATAGTTGAAATTTGTTATCTGGGAAGAATTCTGTCAATCATTCAAAAATATATGTGTAAAAATCGATTCCCATGGTTTCTATAGCAACGATTAAGGATAAAGTTGACAATTTCTAACTCACGCACGGCTTATCTGATTGAAACAACTGAAGTGGCAATCGAAAGGGACGGAAGTAAGCTACTTTTTTATGCGAAAATAATTTTGATTTTCCGTTGCCGTGACGACGAATAATTTGCTATTTCCGTAATGTATTGAGTTGGATAGTTGAAATTTGATATCTGGGAAGAATTCGGTCAATCATTCAAAAATATATCTGTAAAAATCGATTCCCATGGTTTCTATAGCAACGATTAAGGATAAAGTTGACAATTTCTAACTCACGCACGGCTTATCTGATTGAAACAACTGAAGTGGCAATCGAAAGGGAAGGAAGTAAGCTACTTTTTTATGTGCAAATAATTTTGATTTTCCGCTGCCGTGACGACGAATAATTTGCTATTTCCGTAATGTATTGATTTGGATAGTTGTGTACTATGTGTCGTGTTTGCTGTGTTTGTATGTATGTATAGTACAGGGTGTCCGAAAAGTCTTTGTATGGACAAATACCTTTGCTATTTGTACAAATATAAACTTAATTGTCGGATTTAAAGCAAATCGTATACATTTGCATTTCTATGTGTACAGAGGTATATGTCTGTATACAAGCTGTCCAAAAAGTCATTGTAGGAGCAAATACTCCTAGTAATACCGGTATAAATGTAATTAAACCGGATTTCATGCAAAATCGATTATATTTGTTTTTATATGTGTTGTATATACGTATACAGGGTGTTCGAAAAGTCTTGGTATGGGCAAATACTTCTAATAGTACCGAAATAAACCTAATTAATTCGGATTTTAAGTAAATCGACTATATTCCTATTTAAACGTGTGGGTGTTAGTTTGAATGTATACAGGGTGTCCGAAAAGTCTTGGTATGGGATTCCTATTATTACTTAGATAAACTTTATTAGGTCGGATTTCACGCAAATCGAATACATTTGTATTAATATGTGTTTATGTTTGTATGTATGTATACAGGGTGTCCGAAAAGTTTTTCGTTGGCAAAAATAGTTTCTACGTGTAGGCGTTTTTATGTTTGTAGCGATACGGTTACGAAGGGCGGTCTATTCTCCATCATCAGTCCGAAGGAGTGTGATATCTTCCTTAATATATGGCCTAGCAACACGAAATTTTCAGGACATGATATTACCGACCTTATAGAGCCCCCTCGGGGGGCGATTAGGCGGTCGATGCACCCTAGTTATAGACCGCCTTTCAGGCTCGGTCTATATACCGAGCCCTTGGAAAAAAGTTGTGTGTTCGTGCGTGTGTATGTTGTCGTCCGTTTCGACATTTCCATCTTTTCAATTTTTTTTCTCGAAAACGGTTAGAGGGAGGGCAACCAAATTTTCTGGGTTAATAGAGGGATAGTGAAAAACATTTAAAAAATAGAAATTTAATTGTTGATTGCTCCCTTCCTATAAGGAATAAACAAATTTAAAAAATTGAAAACCACGTATTTCGACGAGATTTTTCCTGCTAGGTATATCTGATTTTGATTTGGATCCATTTTTACCCCCAAAAAAAATTAAAACCGTGAAAAATTTGGGTCAAAAATCGTAATTTCCAGTTTTTCCCAACTTTATCCATTTTCCAGCCGTTTTATCTACAGGTAAATGTATTGCAAAAAGAAAGTATTTCAGATATTGAAGTTTTACGAATCAATCCGTTTTTCTGTCCGACGTTTCGTTTGCGAGTTATTCAGTACCAAAAAGGGGTCTGCAAATGGTATTTTTAACTTTAAAAAATTCAAAAAAATGTACTTCCAATTTTTCGATCCTAACCAATATCTACAAAATTTTGTAACCTTAGGTCCTCTAAATCCTCCGAAAATTTAAAACGATTTAATCCACTTTGGTGACTTTTATCTAATCAACAGAAATCGTGAAAATTTCGACTTTGATGTAAAATATCTTTTTAACGAAACATCCTGTACATTTTAATTTTTTGCTAAAGCTTCTTCCATTATTCCTCTACAAATTGGAAAAGTTTAAGAGTTTCGCTATTAATTGTATCGGATAAAAAAATTTCAAAAAAATAAAATGACAAATCTGAGAACAATATTATACCTGCCATAGCAACAACGGTAACCGTGTAAAGTTTATCATATCGCCATGTTTGTTATTTGAAGACGTTTTAGAGCGCAAACGTCTTCTATAAAAGTTTAAGTGAATTTGTGTTTGCTGCAAAATCCGGATAGAAATATGGCACTTTAATGTCCCTTGGCTCGCGTACTGTAAATGATGCCTTGTCCTCTTCTTCGTCGTCCGTTGACATATCCTTGATAGCTTTATCGATATACTCTTTGTAACTTTTGAATGAAAGATAACTCGGGGCCAATTGTTTTGCGCTATTGTTTTGAATTGCACGCGACACCAACCATCCGACCAAGGTTGGTTGGTTCCAAATTCCTTCTCCCTTGGATCTAGATTCGCGTTTGCGTAAGAAACCAGAATGCTGGCAGCTTCTCGCAATTTAAGGGCGGAATCGCCGAACAATCCTTCAGTTTCAAGCTGAACTGTTTCCTTGGACAAAGTTAAAACGTGTTCCAGTTCGATAGCCATCGAGGAATTATGGGGTGATGAATTCGACGCCATTAGCCAAACAAATCTTATTAATGTGAAGCACACAATACCGGGCGATACTTGTTCCATGTGTAATTACCCAATAGACAGTATTTTTAAAACGTCGATAGACACGCACGTGGTGTGCATTACGAATGTTATTGTACATGCACTACGAATTCAGGGTTTCCAAGAGCTGTTAGTTCTCAGGCAATGTCCAAACATGTTTTGTGGTAAATGCATTTACGGGTCGGCGAGAAATTTGTCAACTGTGATTGTGTTTTCCGGAACGCGTTGCACACGCAATCATCGACAAATCGGACTTTGGAGTGGACTACTGTTTATATGACGAAGAAACATTCACAGAGGTAATAAAAAGAGAACACTATTGGATAATATTGCTGTCGCGACCTGAACATTAGCATTTCGGACAACCAAGAACGACCACAAGAAGGAAAGGTAAATTTTTGGGCCGCTATTCTCTCCAATAGCCAGTTCTTTATACGCAAACGTTTAATACAAATCAATTGTAATGAGTCTAGGGAGCGATGTAGGGACGGATTTAATTGCGCCGTAAAGATATTCTTTGTCTCGTCGCCAGATCAATACCACCGCAACGTTAGGTTGACGAGCACTCGATTCGAAACAGTTTGAGAGTCGACAAAATAGCACATAATTTGAATTAGAACGAGTCCCCACAATAGAAGAATAATTAAAAGTGTAAGGGAAAGCATTTTGTCTGCTTACGGCTTAACTTTTCAGTTTTGCTGGGGTTTACTTGTGATACAGGATCAAAATAAACAACCACAATATAGCCTTTAATCATTGCATTTATTTTAAACGTAATAGGACATTTACATATAGGAAAAGTTCTTAAACTACGGCTACAAAATCTACAACAACTTGAATGTCCACATGGAATCGTACGGCACCGGGAATACAATCGGAGGTTGAAAACTTTCTAATTTACAGTGACACTGAGTTAGCTGAAAAGAACCAAATGGTATCAGCCAGTCAAGCCTAGGGTCATCTAGGACAGGAGGTACATCTCCATCGCCATGACAGTAGTGCTCCAACGTTAAAGAAGAGGGCATGGGTCGATTGAACTCTTCTTGAATAAATTCTGGCCCTTTTGTTTGAATCAAACGGTAACTTACTGGCACTTGAGCATTAGTAAAACTAAATAGTAACAAGTAAAAAGAAATGCTCGTGTTTTGCGCCCATCTACCATATAGAATTAGTGGCGCTATAAATTCCTCTATACGTTCCACTGATTTTTTTAACCGTGGATTGGGCCATTTCTTTTACCTTGTCACCGACGGTGAATACTATAGAATTGTCAAAGTATCCGCATCCGCCAGGAAATAGAATCATACCGTGATCGGCACAAATATTTAGAGTGGGTTTACCGTCTAGACACATTCCCTTGCCAGTTTTATTAACATAATGTAAACCGGGAAAATCTATACCGAAATCGCAATCGTTTGCTGTATCTTCGATCCGGATGTCTTGTTCTTTCGCTTGTGCAATAGTCAATTGTTCGATCCAAACTCCGTTCAAACTATTATTTAGTACAAAGTTGGTATTTGGAGGGAATGTTAAGAATTTTTCATCCAAAATGTACTTTTGCGATCCGAAATAGAAAAGTACCCCTTTGTCCGGAAATCCATCGGCATTATAGTAACGAGTTCGATCGGATTCGAACGAAGCAAACGTTTCGTACGGAATAATTTTCGATATAGTTTGACTGGTACCGGTAGTATGTGAAGCGATTGCAGGATCGGGACTATCGGGAAGTATTACCACTTCGTTTTTAGGTGGTTTTTCAGTATACCGTATACTGAATACCAAACACAAATATGTGTTACCTTTTACCAAATGATACTCTGGCGCCCAGTAGTAATATAATTTACCGTCATTCATCACCGTTTTACGTTTCAAATGTGAGGCACAACTTGTGGCAATCACTTTACCGTTATGACAAAGCCGTTTGCCCAACAAGGATCCTTTGAGGTGTGACCTGTAACGTTTCCATATATTTTTTTACAAATACCTCTGAGCCTTTATAGCCGTAAAGACAACTAATGCCCGAAGAATCGACTCCTTGTGGGCAAGTAATTTTTGTCGCTTCCAATCCTTTACAAATGAAAAAGGAAGTGCTATCATGAGGTACGCGACATACATCGTCGTCTTTGTCATATTCTAGAAACGGTTTACAAACTGGATTCATGCAACGTAAACTGTTAAAGAAGGAATTCGATTTGGGACAAGTCCCGTGTACTAAAACACCCCCCTGGCATTGATAATATTTCGTAGCGTCGTTTACGTCCGACCAAATATAATTGTCCGCTTGGGTTTCGCATTCGGTCCAACTACGACAGGAAACTAGTGCCGAATCGAATTTTTGATTTTGGCAAAGAACAAGATCGGGTTGAGATCCCCGTTCCTTACAGAACCAGAGTTTGTGTTTTATAGAAATGGCTAAAGGCACTTTGAATAATTGGTATCCGGCCTGGTTGTTCGCAATAGGGCTTTGATACAATTTGATCGTCGTTCGCTAATTCGAAATCTTTGCCGAGATTAAATTCGAGGAAACATTGCCGTTCGTGTGTAAAGGTATCGGTACGATACAATTTGGTCCCTTCAAAGTTGTATGTATAAGATTGGGCTCGCCAATGGCCGTGATCGTAAATTATACCCTCACCCGGTTCTAGATTAAAGGAATAAAGAACCGTATTCCAGTCTATCGTTTGTTTAATGAGACAAAATGGAAATACACAAACTTTACCGATATTCGTGATGGCCGGAATGGTCATTAATTGTACTTTGCCCGAAACTCCCGTCATAAATTTGTGCAGTGTTATATCGTCCAATTGTCTTGCGGGAATAAACATATAAATACACGCAAGTAAAATTATCAAACTGACAAGTATCGATGTTACAAGACCAGAGATAATTTATACGGTTATTTTTCGCGTAATTCGGTAAACTTTTGCAATGTCTACATTAGCAGGTTTCGATTTTCCGACCAAACTATACGAAAAGAAAATATCCAGTTGCTTTGCCTATCAGGCCAAAGTGTTTCAGGCGGCAAAGTAGTTTGCCAACGAGAATGGTCAAAATCATCTTCAAATGCGTTGGTACTTTAATTTTCAAAGTGAAATTGTAATTGATTCCTTGGTTCGAGTAGATGCCTCTTCGCCCTACATGGAAAAGGGAAACGACCAATTTTTAAGACAGTAAAACCGCAAAGAAAAAGTAAACGCCATCGTTAATGTCCTTATCCATTTCAATAATAAATTGTGTTACCGGATTAGTTGCAATGGGACTATCTTCGCGTGTTGAAAGAAGAGCCTCGGCTTCGTCGAAAAAAAATGAGAACCGAACGACCCGGTTGCACGCTCTTACGAGCAAACTCGAATAAGTTTTTAATGTTCTTTTCGGTACCGCCTATATAAGCCGACATTAAGCTTGCCAGCTATAGCCAAATCCTACAAAATGCATTACGGCTTAACTTTTCAGTTCAGCGCGTCTATAGCCAAATCCTACAAAATGCATTACGGCTTAACTTTTCAGTTTTGCTGGGGTTTACTTGTGATACAGGATCAAAATAAACAACCACAATATAGCCTTTAATCATAGCATTTATTTTAAACGTAATAGGACATTTACATATAGGAAAAGTTATTAAACTACGGCTACAAAATCTACAACAACTTGAATGTCCACATGGAATCGTACGGCACCGGGAATACAATCGTTTACACATTAAACATAGCCGGAGCCGGAGGTTGAAAACTTTCTAATTTACAGTGACACTGAGTTAGCTGAAAAGAACCAAATGGTATCAGCCAGTCAAGCCTAGGGTCATCTAGGACAGGAGGTACATCTCCATCGCCATGACAGTAGTGCTCCAACGTTAAAGAAGAGGGCATGGGTCGATTGAACTCTTCTTGAATAAATTCTGGCCCTTTTGTTTGAATCAAACGGTAACTTACTGGCACTTGAGCATTAGTAAAACTAAATAGTAACAAGTAAAAAGAAATGCTCGTGTTTTGCGCCCATCTACCATATAGAATTAGTGGCGCTATAAATTCCTCTATACGTTCCACTGATTTTTTTAACCGTGGATTGGGCCATTTCTTTTACCTTGTCACCGACGGTGAATACTATAGAATTGTCAAAGTATCCGCATCCACCAGGAAATAGAATCATACCGTGATCGGCACAAATATTTAGAGTGGGTTTACCGTCTAGACACATTCCCTTGCCAGTTTTATTAACATAATGTAAACCGGGAAAATCTATACCGAAATCGCAATCGTTTGCTGTATCTTCGATCCGGATGTCTTGTTCTTTCGCTTGTGCAATAGTCAATTGTTCGATCCAAACTCCGTTCAAACTATTATTTAGTACAAAGTTGGTATTTGGAGGGAATGTTAAGAATTTTTCATCCAAAATGTACTTTTGCGATCCGAAATAGAAAAGTACCCCTTTGTCCGGAAATCCATCGGCATTATAGTAACGAGTTCGATCGGATTCGAACGAAGCAAACGTTTCGTACGGAATAATTTTCGATATAGTTTGACTGGTACCGGTAGTATGTGAAGCGATTGCAGGATCGGGACTATCGGGAAGTATTACCACTTCGTTTTTAGGTGGTTTTTCAGTATACCGTATACTGAATACCAAACACAAATATGTGTTACCTTTTACCAAATGATACTCTGGCGCCCAGTAGTAATATAATTTACCGTCATTCATCACCGTTTTACGTTTCAAATGTGAGGCACAACTTGTGGCAATCACTTTACCGTTATGACAAAGCCGTTTGCCCAACAAGGATCCTTTGAGGTGTGACCTGTAACGTTTCCATATATTTTTTTACAAATACCTCTGAGCCTTTATAGCCGTAAAGACAACTAATGCCCGAAGAATCGACTCCTTGTGGGCAAGTAATTTTTGTCGCTTCCAATCCTTTACAAATGAAAAAGGAAGTGCTATCATGAGGTACGCGACATACATCGTCGTCTTTGTCATATTCTAGAAACGGTTTACAAACTGGATTCATGCAACGTAAACTGTTAAAGAAGGAATTCGATTTGGGACAAGTCCCGTGTACTAAAACACCCCCCTGGCATTGATAATATTTCGTAGCGTCGTTTACGTCCGACCAAATATAATTGTCCGCTTGGGTTTCGCATTCGGTCCAACTACGACAGGAAACTAGTGCCGAATCGAATTTTTGATTTTGGCAAAGAACAAGATCGGGTTGAGATCCCCGTTCCTTACAGAACCAGAGTTTGTGTTTTATAGAAATGGCTAAAGGCACTTTGAATAATTGGTATCCGGCCTGGTTGTTCGCAATAGGGCTTTGATACAATTTGATCGTCGTTCGCTAATTCGAAATCTTTGCCGAGATTAAATTCGAGGAAACATTGCCGTTCGTGTGTAAAGGTATCGGTACGATACAATTTGGTCCCTTCAAAGTTGTATGTATAAGATTGGGCTCGCCAATGGCCGTGATCGTAAATTATACCCTCACCCGGTTCTAGATTAAAGGAATAAAGAACCGTATTCCAGTCTATCGTTTGTTTAATGAGACAAAATGGAAATACACAAACTTTACCGATATTCGTGATGGCCGGAATGGTCATTAATTGTACTTTGCCCGAAACTCCCGTCATAAATTTGTGCAGTGTTATATCGTCCAATTGTCTTGCGGGAATAAACATATAAATACACGCAAGTAAAATTATCAAACTGACAAGTATCGATGTTACAAGACCAGAGATAATTTATACGGTTATTTTTCGCGTAATTCGGTAAACTTTTGCAATGTCTACATTAGCAGGTTTCGATTTTCCGACCAAACTATACGAAAAGAAAATATCCAGTTGCTTTGCCTATCAGGCCAAAGTGTTTCAGGCGGCAAAGTATTTTGCCAACGAGAATGGTCAAAATCATCTTCAAATGCGTTGGTACTTTAATTTTCAAAGTGAAATTGTAATTGATTCCTTGGTTCGAGTAGATGCCTCTTCGCCCTACATGGAAAAGGGAAACGACCAATTTTTAAGACAGTAAAACCGCAAAGAAAAAGTAAACGCCATCGTTAATGTCCTTATCCATTTCAATAATAAATTGTGTTACCGGATTAGTTGCAATGGGACTATCTTCGCGTGTTGAAAGAAGAGCCTCGGCTTCGTCGAAAAAAAATGAGAACCGAACGACCCGGTTGCACGCTCTTACGAGCAAACTCGAATAAGTTTTTAATGTTCTTTTCGGTACCGCCTATATAAGCCGACATTAAGCTTGCCAGCTATAGCCAAATCCTACAAAATGCATTACGGCTTAACTTTTCAGTTCAGCGCGTCTATAGCCAAATCCTACAAAATGCATTACGGCTTAACTTTTCAGTTTTGCTGGGGTTTACTTGTGATACAGGATCAAAATAAACAACCACAATATAGCCTTTAATCATAGCATTTATTTTAAACGTAATAGGACATTTACATATAGGAAAAGTTATTAAACTACGGCTACAAAATCTACAACAACTTGAATGTCCACATGGAATCGTACGGCACCGGGAATACAATCGTTTACACATTAAACATAGCCGGAGCCGGAGGTTGAAAACTTTCTAATTTACAGTGACACTGAGTTAGCTGAAAAGAACCAAATGGTATCAGCCAGTCAAGCCTAGGGTCATCTAGGACAGGAGGTACATCTCCATCGCCATGACAGTAGTGCTCCAACGTTAAAGAAGAGGGCATGGGTCGATTGAACTCTTCTTGAATAAATTCTGGCCCTTTTGTTTGAATCAAACGGTAACTTACTGGCACTTGAGCATTAGTAAAACTAAATAGTAACAAGTAAAAAGAAATGCTCGTGTTTTGCGCCCATCTACCATATAGAATTAGTGGCGCTATAAATTCCTCTATACGTTCCACTGATTTTTTTAACCGTGGATTGGGCCATTTCTTTTACCTTGTCACCGACGGTGAATACTATAGAATTGTCAAAGTATCCGCATCCACCAGGAAATAGAATCATACCGTGATCGGCACAAATATTTAGAGTGGGTTTACCGTCTAGACACATTCCCTTGCCAGTTTTATTAACATAATGTAAACCGGGAAAATCTATACCGAAATCGCAATCGTTTGCTGTATCTTCGATCCGGATGTCTTGTTCTTTCGCTTGTGCAATAGTCAATTGTTCGATCCAAACTCCGTTCAAACTATTATTTAGTACAAAGTTGGTATTTGGAGGGAATGTTAAGAATTTTTCATCCAAAATGTACTTTTGCGATCCGAAATAGAAAAGTACCCCTTTGTCCGGAAATCCATCGGCATTATAGTAACGAGTTCGATCGGATTCGAACGAAGCAAACGTTTCGTACGGAATAATTTTCGATATAGTTTGACTGGTACCGGTAGTATGTGAAGCGATTGCAGGATCGGGACTATCGGGAAGTATTACCACTTCGTTTTTAGGTGGTTCTTCAGTATACCGTATACTGAATACCAAACACAAATATGTGTTACCTTTTACCAAATGATACTCTGGCGCCCAGTAGTAATATAATTTACCGTCATTCATCACCGTTTTACGTTTCAAATGTGAGGCACAACTTGTGGCAATCAGTTTACCGTTATGACAAAGCCGTTTGCCCAACAAGGATCCTTTGAGGTGTGACCTGTAACGTTTCCATATATTTTTTTACAAATACCTCTGAGCCTTTATAGCCGTAAAGACAACTAATGCCCGAAGAATCGACTCCTTGTGGGCAAGTAATTTTTGTCGCTTCCAATCCTTTACAAATGAAAAAGGAAGTGCTATCATGAGGTACGCGACATACATCGTCGTCTTTGTCATATTCTAGAAACGGTTTACAAACTGGATTCATGCAACGTAAACTGTTAAAGAAGGAATTCGATTTGGGACAAGTCCCGTGTACTAAAACACCCCCCTGGCATTGATAATATTTCGTAGCGTCGTTTACGTCCGACCAAATATAATTGTCCGCTTGGGTTTCGCATTCGGTCCAACTACGACAGGAAACTAGTGCCGAATCGAATTTTTGATTTTGGCAAAGAACAAGATCGGGTTGAGATCCCCGTTCCTTACAGAACCAGAGTTTGTGTTTTATAGAAATGGCTAAAGGCACTTTGAATAATTGGTATCCGGCCTGGTTGTTCGCAATAGGGCTTTGATACAATTTGATCGTCGTTCGCTAATTCGAAATCTTTGCCGAGATTAAATTCGAGGAAACATTGCCGTTCGTGTGTAAAGGTATCGGTACGATACAATTTGGTCCCTTCAAAGTTGTATGTATAAGATTGGGCTCGCCAATGGCCGTGATCGTAAATTATACCCTCACCCGGTTCTAGATTAAAGGAATAAAGAACCGTATTCCAGTCTATCGTTTGTTTAATGAGACAAAATGGAAATACACAAACTTTACCGATATTCGTGATGGCCGGAATGGTCATTAATTGTACTTTGCCCGAAACTCCCGTCATAAATTTGTGCAGTGTTATATCGTCCAATTGTCTTGCGGGAATAAACATATAAATACACGCAAGTAAAATTATCAAACTGACAAGTATCGATGTTACAAGACCAGAGATAATTTATACGGTTATTTTTCGCGTAATTCGGTAAACTTTTGCAATGTCTACATTAGCAGGTTTCGATTTTCCGACCAAACTATACGAAAAGAAAATATCCAGTTGCTTTGCCTATCAGGCCAAAGTGTTTCAGGCGGCAAAGTATTTTGCCAACGAGAATGGTCAAAATCATCTTCAAATGCGTTGGTACTTTAATTTTCAAAGTGAAATTGTAATTGATTCCTTGGTTCGAGTAGATGCCTCTTCGCCCTACATGGAAAAGGGAAACGACCAATTTTTAAGACAGTAAAACCGCAAAGAAAAAGTAAACGCCATCGTTAATGTCCTTATCCATTTCAATAATAAATTGTGTTACCGGATTAGTTGCAATGGGACTATCTTCGCGTGTTGAAAGAAGAGCCTCGGCTTCGTCGAAAAAAAATGAGAACCGAACGACCAGGTTGCACGCTCTTACGAGCAAACTCGAATAAGTTTTTAATGTTCTTTTCGGTACCGCCTATATAAGCCGACATTAAGCTGGCACTGTTTATTTCTACAATAGTAAATTGTAGGATTTGCGAATTTCTTCTTGACCGTGTAAATCCCAAAAGGTGGGCACTTTAATGTCCCTTGGCTCGCGTACTGTAAATGATGCCTTGTCCTCTTCTTCGTCGTCCGTTGACATATCCTTGATAGCTTTATCGATATACTCTTTGTAACTTTTGAATGAAAGATAACTCGGGGCCAATTGTTTTGCGCTATTGTTTTGAATTGCACGCGACACCAACCATCCGACCAAGGTTGGTTGGTTCCAAATTCCTTCTCCCTTGGATCTAGATTCGCGTTTGCGTAAGAAACCAGAATGCTGGCAGCTTCTCGCAATTTAAGGGCGGAATCGCCGAACAATCCTTCAGTTTCAAGCTGAACTGTTTCCTTGGACAAAGTTAAAACGTGTTCCAGTTCGATAGCCATCGAGGAATTATGGGGTGATGAATTCGACGCCATTAGCCAAACAAATCTTATTAATGTGAAGCACACAATACCGGGCGATACTTGTTCCATGTGTAATTACCCAATAGACAGTATTTTTAAAACGTCGATAGACACGCACGTGGTGTGCATTACGAATGTTATTGTACATGCACTACGAATTCAGGGGTTCCAAGAGCTGTTAGTTCTCAGGCAATGTCCAAACATGTTTTGTGGTAAATGCATTTACGGGTCGGCGAGAAATTTGTCAACTGTGATTGTGTTTTCCGGAACGCGTTGCACACGCAATCATCGACAAATCGGACTTTGGAGTGGACTACTGTTTATATGACGAAGAAACATTCACAGAGGTAATAAAAAGAGAACACTATTGAATAATATTGCTGTCGCGACCTGAACATTAGCATTTCGGACAACCAAGAACGACCACAAGAAGGAAAGGTAAATTTTTGGGCCGCTATTCTCTCCAATAGCCAGTTCTTTTTACGCAAACGTTTAATACAAATCAATTGTAATGAGTCTAGGGAGCGATGTAGGGACGGATTTAATTGCGCCGTAAAGATATTCTTTGTCTCGTCGCCAGATCAATACCACCGCAACGTTAGGTTGACGAGCACTCGATTCGAAACTGTTTGAGAGTCGACAAAATAGCACATAATTTGAATTAGAACGAGTCCCCACAATAGAAGAATAATTAAAAGTGTAAGGGAAAGCATTTTGTCTGCTTACGGCTTAACTTTTCAGTTTTGCTGGGGTTTACTTGTGATACAGGATCAAAATAAACAACCACAATATAGCCTTTAATCATTGCATTTATTTTAAACGTAATAGGACATTTACATATAGGAAAAGTTATTAAACTACGGCTACAAAATCTACAACAACTTGAATGTCCACATGGAATCGTACGGCACCGGGAATACAATCGTTTACACATTAAACATAGCCGGAGCCGGAGGTTGAAAACTTTCTAATTTACAGTGACACTGAGTTAGCTGAAAAGAACCAAATGGTATCAGCCAGTCAAGCCTAGGGTCATCTAGGACAGGAGGTACATCTCCATCGCCATGACAGTAGTGCTCCAACGTTAAAGAAGAGGGCATGGGTCGATTGAACTCTTCTTGAATAAATTCTGGCCCTTTTGTTTGAATCAAACGGTAACTTACTGGCACTTGAGCATTAGTAAAACTAAATAGTAACAAGTAAAAAGAAATGCTCGTGTTTTGCGCCCATCTACCATATAGAATTAGTGGCGCTATAAATTCCTCTATACGTTCCACTGATTTTTTTAACCGTGGATTGGGCCATTTCTTTTACCTTGTCACCGACGGTGAATACTATAGAATTGTCAAAGTATCCGCATCCACCAGGAAATAGAATCATACCGTGATCGGCACAAATATTTAGAGTGGGTTTACCGTCTAGACACATTCCCTTGCCAGTTTTATTAACATAATGTAAACCGGGAAAATCTATACCGAAATCGCAATCGTTTGCTGTATCTTCGATCCGGATGTCTTGTTCTTTCGCTTGTGCAATAGTCAATTGTTCGATCCAAACTCCGTTCAAACTATTATTTAGTACAAAGTTGGTATTTGGAGGGAATGTTAAGAATTTTTCATCCAAAATGTACTTTTGCGATCCGAAATAGAAAAGTACCCCTTTGTCCGGAAATCCATCGGCATTATAGTAACGAGTTCGATCGGATTCGAACGAAGCAAACGTTTCGTACGGAATAATTTTCGATATAGTTTGACTGGTACCGGTAGTATGTGAAGCGATTGCAGGATCGGGACTATCGGGAAGTATTACCACTTCGTTTTTAGGTGGTTTTTCAGTATACCGTATACTGAATACCAAACACAAATATGTGTTACCTTTTACCAAATGATACTCTGGCGCCCAGTAGTAATATAATTTACCGTCATTCATCACCGTTTTACGTTTCAAATGTGAGGCACAACTTGTGGCAATCACTTTACCGTTATGACAAAGCCGTTTGCCCAACAAGGATCCTTTGAGGTGTGACCTGTAACGTTTCCATATATTTTTTTACAAATACCTCTGAGCCTTTATAGCCGTAAAGACAACTAATGCCCGAAGAATCGACTCCTTGTGGGCAAGTAATTTTTGTCGCTTCCAATCCTTTACAAATGAAAAAGGAAGTGCTATCATGAGGTACGCGACATACATCGTCGTCTTTGTCATATTCTAGAAACGGTTTACAAACTGGATTCATGCAACGTAAACTGTTAAAGAAGGAATTCGATTTGGGACAAGTCCCGTGTACTAAAACACCCCCCTGGCATTGATAATATTTCGTAGCGTCGTTTACGTCCGACCAAATATAATTGTCCGCTTGGGTTTCGCATTCGGTCCAACTACGACAGGAAACTAGTGCCGAATCGAATTTTTGATTTTGGCAAAGAACAAGATCGGGTTGAGATCCCCGTTCCTTACAGAACCAGAGTTTGTGTTTTATAGAAATGGCTAAAGGCACTTTGAATAATTGGTATCCGGCCTGGTTGTTCGCAATAGGGCTTTGATACAATTTGATCGTCGTTCGCTAATTCGAAATCTTTGCCGAGATTAAATTCGAGGAAACATTGCCGTTCGTGTGTAAAGGTATCGGTACGATACAATTTGGTCCCTTCAAAGTTGTATGTATAAGATTGGGCTCGCCAATGGCCGTGATCGTAAATTATACCCTCACCCGGTTCTAGATTAAAGGAATAAAGAACCGTATTCCAGTCTATCGTTTGTTTAATGAGACAAAATGGAAATACACAAACTTTACCGATATTCGTGATGGCCGGAATGGTCATTAATTGTACTTTGCCCGAAACTCCCGTCATAAATTTGTGCAGTGTTATATCGTCCAATTGTCTTGCGGGAATAAACATATAAATACACGCAAGTAAAATTATCAAACTGACAAGTATCGATGTTACAAGACCAGAGATAATTTATACGGTTATTTTTCGCGTAATTCGGTAAACTTTTGCAATGTCTACATTAGCAGGTTTCGATTTTCCGACCAAACTATACGAAAAGAAAATATCCAGTTGCTTTGCCTATCAGGCCAAAGTGTTTCAGGCGGCAAAGTATTTTGCCAACGAGAATGGTCAAAATCATCTTCAAATGCGTTGGTACTTTAATTTTCAAAGTGAAATTGTAATTGATTCCTTGGTTCGAGTAGATGCCTCTTCGCCCTACATGGAAAAGGGAAACGACCAATTTTTAAGACAGTAAAACCGCAAAGAAAAAGTAAACGCCATCGTTAATGTCCTTATCCATTTCAATAATAAATTGTGTTACCGGATTAGTTGCAATGGGACTATCTTCGCGTGTTGAAAGAAGAGCCTCGGCTTCGTCGAAAAAAAATGAGAACCGAACGACCAGGTTGCACGCTCTTACGAGCAAACTCGAATAAGTTTTTAATGTTCTTTTCGGTACCGCCTATATAAGCCGACATTAAGCTGGCACTGTTTATTTCTACAATAGTAAATTGTAGGATTTGCGAATTTCTTCTTGACCGTGTAAATCCCAAAAGGTGGGCACTTTAATGTCCCTTGGCTCGCGTACTGTAAATGATGCCTTGTCCTCTTCTTCGTCGTCCGTTGACATATCCTTGATAGCTTTATCGATATACTCTTTGTAACTTTTGAATGAAAGATAACTCGGGGCCAATTGTTTTGCGCTATTGTTTTGAATTGCACGCGACACCAACCATCCGACCAAGGTTGGTTGGTTCCAAATTCCTTCTCCCTTGGATCTAGATTCGCGTTTGCGTAAGAAACCAGAATGCTGGCAGCTTCTCGCAATTTAAGGGCGGAATCGCCGAACAATCCTTCAGTTTCAAGCTGAACTGTTTCCTTGGACAAAGTTAAAACGTGTTCCAGTTCGATAGCCATCGAGGAATTATGGGGTGATGAATTCGACGCCATTAGCCAAACAAATCTTATTAATGTGAAGCACACAATACCGGGCGATACTTGTTCCATGTGTAATTACCCAATAGACAGTATTTTTAAAACGTCGATAGACACGCACGTGGTGTGCATTACGAATGTTATTGTACATGCACTACGAATTCAGGGGTTCCAAGAGCTGTTAGTTCTCAGGCAATGTCCAAACATGTTTTGTGGTAAATGCATTTACGGGTCGGCGAGAAATTTGTCAACTGTGATTGTGTTTTCCGGAACGCGTTGCACACGCAATCATCGACAAATCGGACTTTGGAGTGGACTACTGTTTATATGACGAAGAAACATTCACAGAGATAATAAAAAGAGAACACTATTGAATAATATTGCTGTCGCGACCTGAACATTAGCATTTCGGACAACCAAGAACGACCACAAGAAGGAAAGGTAAATTTTTGGGCCGCTATTCTCTCCAATAGCCAGTTCTTTTTACGCAAACGTTTAATACAAATCAATTGTAATGAGTCCAGGGAGCGATGTAGGGACGGATTTAATTGCGCCGTAAAGATATTCTTTGTCTCGTCGCCAGATCAATACCACCGCAACGTTAGGTTGACGAGCACTCGATTCGAAACTGTTTGAGAGTCGACAAAATAGCACATAATTTGAATTAGAACGAGTCCCCACAATAGAAGAATAATTAAAAGTGTAAGGGAAAGCATTTTGTCTGCTTACGGCTTAACTTTTCAGTTTTGCTGGGGTTTACTTGTGATACAGGATCAAAATAAACAACCACAATATAGCCTTTAATCATTGCATTTATTTTAAACGTAATAGGACATTTACATATAGGAAAAGTTATTAAACTACGGCTTCAAAATCTACAACAACTTGAATGTCCACATGGAATCGTACGGCACCGGGAATACAATCGTTTACACATTAAACATAGCCGGAGCCGGAGGTTGAAAACTTTCTAATTTACAGTGACACTGAGTTAGCTGAAAAGAACCAAATGGTATCAGCCAGTCAAGCCTAGGGTCATCTAGGACAGGAGGTACATCTCCATCGCCATGACAGTAGTGCTCCAACGTTAAAGAAGAGGGCATGGGTCGATTGAACTCTTCTTGAATAAATTCTGGCCCTTTTGTTTGAATCAAACGGTAACTTACTGGCACTTGAGCATTAGTAAAACTAAATAGTAACAAGTAAAAAGAAATGCTCGTGTTTTGCGCCCATCTACCATATAGAATTAGTGGCGCTATAAATTCCTCTATACGTTCCACTGATTTTTTTAACCGTGGATTGGGCCATTTCTTTTACCTTGTCACCGACGGTGAATACTATAGAATTGTCAAAGTATCCGCATCCACCAGGAAATAGAATCATACCGTGATCGGCACAAATATTTAGAGTGGGTTTACCGTCTAGACACATTCCCTTGCCAGTTTTATTAACATAATGTAAACCGGGAAAATCTATACCGAAATCGCAATCGTTTGCTGTATCTTCGATCCGGATGTCTTGTTCTTTCGCTTGTGCAATAGTCAATTGTTCGATCCAAACTCCGTTCAAACTATTATTTAGTACAAAGTTGGTATTTGGAGGGAATGTTAAGAATTTTTCATCCAAAATGTACTTTTGCGATCCGAAATAGAAAAGTACCCCTTTGTCCGGAAATCCATCGGCATTATAGTAACGAGTTCGATCGGATTCGAACGAAGCAAACGTTTCGTACGGAATAATTTTCGATATAGTTTGACTGGTACCGGTAGTATGTGAAGCGATTGCAGGATCGGGACTATCGGGAAGTATTACCACTTCGTTTTTAGGTGGTTTTTCAGTATACCGTATACTGAATACCAAACACAAATATGTGTTACCTTTTACCAAATGATACTCTGGCGCCCAGTAGTAATATAATTTACCGTCATTCATCACCGTTTTACGTTTCAAATGTGAGGCACAACTTGTGGCAATCACTTTACCGTTATGACAAAGCCGTTTGCCCAACAAGGATCCTTTGAGGTGTGACCTGTAACGTTTCCATATATTTTTTTACAAATACCTCTGAGCCTTTATAGCCGTAAAGACAACTAATGCCCGAAGAATCGACTCCTTGTGGGCAAGTAATTTTTGTCGCTTCCAATCCTTTACAAATGAAAAAGGAAGTGCTATCATGAGGTACGCGACATACATCGTCGTCTTTGTCATATTCTAGAAACGGTTTACAAACTGGATTCATGCAACGTAAACTGTTAAAGAAGGAATTCGATTTGGGACAAGTCCCGTGTACTAAAACACCCCCCTGGCATTGATAATATTTCGTAGCGTCGTTTACGTCCGACCAAATATAATTGTCCGCTTGGGTTTCGCATTCGGTCCAACTACGACAGGAAACTAGTGCCGAATCGAATTTTTGATTTTGGCAAAGAACAAGATCGGGTTGAGATCCCCGTTCCTTACAGAACCAGAGTTTGTGTTTTATAGAAATGGCTAAAGGCACTTTGAATAATTGGTATCCGGCCTGGTTGTTCGCAATAGGGCTTTGATACAATTTGATCGTCGTTCGCTAATTCGAAATCTTTGCCGAGATTAAATTCGAGGAAACATTGCCGTTCGTGTGTAAAGGTATCGGTACGATACAATTTGGTCCCTTCAAAGTTGTATGTATAAGATTGGGCTCGCCAATGGCCGTGATCGTAAATTATACCCTCACCCGGTTCTAGATTAAAGGAATAAAGAACCGTATTCCAGTCTATCGTTTGTTTAATGAGACAAAATGGAAATACACAAACTTTACCGATATTCGTGATGGCCGGAATGGTCATTAATTGTACTTTGCCCGAAACTCCCGTCATAAATTTGTGCAGTGTTATATCGTCCAATTGTCTTGCGGGAATAAACATATAAATACACGCAAGTAAAATTATCAAACTGACAAGTATCGATGTTACAAGACCAGAGATAATTTATACGGTTATTTTTCGCGTAATTCGGTAAACTTTTGCAATGTCTACATTAGCAGGTTTCGATTTTCCGACCAAACTATACGAAAAGAAAATATCCAGTTGCTTTGCCTATCAGGCCAAAGTGTTTCAGGCGGCAAAGTATTTTGCCAACGAGAATGGTCAAAATCATCTTCAAATGCGTTGGTACTTTAATTTTCAAAGTGAAATTGTAATTGATTCCTTGGTTCGAGTAGATGCCTCTTCGCCCTACATGGAAAAGGGAAACGACCAATTTTTAAGACAGTAAAACCGCAAAGAAAAAGTAAACGCCATCGTTAATGTCCTTATCCATTTCAATAATAAATTGTGTTACCGGATTAGTTGCAATGGGACTATCTTCGCGTGTTGAAAGAAGAGCCTCGGCTTCGTCGAAAAAAAATGAGAACCGAACGACCAGGTTGCACGCTCTTACGAGCAAACTCGAATAAGTTTTTAATGTTCTTTTCGGTACCGCCTATATAAGCCGACATTAAGCTGGCACTGTTTATTTCTACAATAGTAAATTGTAGGATTTGCGAATTTCTTCTTGACCGTGTAAATCCCAAAAGGTGGGCACTTTAATGTCCCTTGGCTCGCGTACTGTAAATGATGCCTTGTCCTCTTCTTCGTCGTCCGTTGACATATCCTTGATAGCTTTATCGATATACTCTTTGTAACTTTTGAATGAAAGATAACTCGGGGCCAATTGTTTTGCGCTATTGTTTTGAATTGCACGCGACACCAACCATCCGACCAAGGTTGGTTGGTTCCAAATTCCTTCTCCCTTGGATCTAGATTCGCGTTTGCGTAAGAAACCAGAATGCTGGCAGCTTCTCGCAATTTAAGGGCGGAATCGCCGAACAATCCTTCAGTTTCAAGCTGAACTGTTTCCTTGGACAAAGTTAAAACGTGTTCCAGTTCGATAGCCATCGAGGAATTATGGGGTGATGAATTCGACGCCATTAGCCAAACAAATCTTATTAATGTGAAGCACACAATACCGGGCGATACTTGTTCCATGTGTAATTACCCAATAGACAGTATTTTTAAAACGTCGATAGACACGCACGTGGTGTGCATTACGAATGTTATTGTACATGCACTACGAATTCAGGGGTTCCAAGAGCTGTTAGTTCTCAGGCAATGTCCAAACATGTTTTGTGGTAAATGCATTTACGGGTCGGCGAGAAATTTGTCAACTGTGATTGTGTTTTCCGGAACGCGTTGCACACGCAATCATCGACAAATCGGACTTTGGAGTGGACTACTGTTTATATGACGAAGAAACATTCACAGAGATAATAAAAAGAGAACACTATTGAATAATATTGCTGTCGCGACCTGAACATTAGCATTTCGGACAACCAAGAACGACCACAAGAAGGAAAGGTAAATTTTTGGGCCGCTATTCTCTCCAATAGCCAGTTCTTTTTACGCAAACGTTTAATACAAATCAATTGTAATGAGTCCAGGGAGCGATGTAGGGACGGATTTAATTGCGCCGTAAAGATATTCTTTGTCTCGTCGCCAGATCAATACCACCGCAACGTTAGGTTGACGAGCACTCGATTCGAAACTGTTTGAGAGTCGACAAAATAGCACATAATTTGAATTAGAACGAGTCCCCACAATAGAAGAATAATTAAAAGTGTAAGGGAAAGCATTTTGTCTGCTTACGGCTTAACTTTTCAGTTTTGCTGGGGTTTACTTGTGATACAGGATCAAAATAAACAACCACAATATAGCCTTTAATCATTGCATTTATTTTAAACGTAATAGGACATTTACATATAGGAAAAGTTATTAAACTACGGCTTCAAAATCTACAACAACTTGAATGTCCACATGGAATCGTACGGCACCGGGAATACAATCGTTTACACATTAAACATAGCCGGAGCCGGAGGTTGAAAACTTTCTAATTTACAGTGACACTGAGTTAGCTGAAAAGAACCAAATGGTATCAGCCAGTCAAGCCTAGGGTCATCTAGGACAGGAGGTACATCTCCATCGCCATGACAGTAGTGCTCCAACGTTAAAGAAGAGGGCATGGGTCGATTGAACTCTTCTTGAATAAATTCTGGCCCTTTTGTTTGAATCAAACGGTAACTTACTGGCACTTGAGCATTAGTAAAACTAAATAGTAACAAGTAAAAAGAAATGCTCGTGTTTTGCGCCCATCTACCATATAGAATTAGTGGCGCTATAAATTCCTCTATACGTTCCACTGATTTTTTTAACCGTGGATTGGGCCATTTCTTTTACCTTGTCACCGACGGTGAATACTATAGAATTGTCAAAGTATCCGCATCCACCAGGAAATAGAATCATACCGTGATCGGCACAAATATTTAGAGTGGGTTTACCGTCTAGACACATTCCCTTGCCAGTTTTATTAACATAATGTAAACCGGGAAAATCTATACCGAAATCGCAATCGTTTGCTGTATCTTCGATCCGGATGTCTTGTTCTTTCGCTTGTGCAATAGTCAATTGTTCGATCCAAACTCCGTTCAAACTATTATTTAGTACAAAGTTGGTATTTGGAGGGAATGTTAAGAATTTTTCATCCAAAATGTACTTTTGCGATCCGAAATAGAAAAGTACCCCTTTGTCCGGAAATCCATCGGCATTATAGTAACGAGTTCGATCGGATTCGAACGAAGCAAACGTTTCGTACGGAATAATTTTCGATATAGTTTGACTGGTACCGGTAGTATGTGAAGCGATTGCAGGATCGGGACTATCGGGAAGTATTACCACTTCGTTTTTAGGTGGTTTTTCAGTATACCGTATACTGAATACCAAACACAAATATGTGTTACCTTTTACCAAATGATACTCTGGCGCCCAGTAGTAATATAATTTACCGTCATTCATCACCGTTTTACGTTTCAAATGTGAGGCACAACTTGTGGCAATCACTTTACCGTTATGACAAAGCCGTTTGCCCAACAAGGATCCTTTGAGGTGTGACCTGTAACGTTTCCATATATTTTTTTACAAATACCTCTGAGCCTTTATAGCCGTAAAGACAACTAATGCCCGAAGAATCGACTCCTTGTGGGCAAGTAATTTTTGTCGCTTCCAATCCTTTACAAATGAAAAAGGAAGTGCTATCATGAGGTACGCGACATACATCGTCGTCTTTGTCATATTCTAGAAACGGTTTACAAACTGGATTCATGCAACGTAAACTGTTAAAGAAGGAATTCGATTTGGGACAAGTCCCGTGTACTAAAACACCCCCCTGGCATTGATAATATTTCGTAGCGTCGTTTACGTCCGACCAAATATAATTGTCCGCTTGGGTTTCGCATTCGGTCCAACTACGACAGGAAACTAGTGCCGAATCGAATTTTTGATTTTGGCAAAGAACAAGATCGGGTTGAGATCCCCGTTCCTTACAGAACCAGAGTTTGTGTTTTATAGAAATGGCTAAAGGCACTTTGAATAATTGGTATCCGGCCTGGTTGTTCGCAATAGGGCTTTGATACAATTTGATCGTCGTTCGCTAATTCGAAATCTTTGCCGAGATTAAATTCGAGGAAACATTGCCGTTCGTGTGTAAAGGTATCGGTACGATACAATTTGGTCCCTTCAAAGTTGTATGTATAAGATTGGGCTCGCCAATGGCCGTGATCGTAAATTATACCCTCACCCGGTTCTAGATTAAAGGAATAAAGAACCGTATTCCAGTCTATCGTTTGTTTAATGAGACAAAATGGAAATACACAAACTTTACCGATATTCGTGATGGCCGGAATGGTCATTAATTGTACTTTGCCCGAAACTCCCGTCATAAATTTGTGCAGTGTTATATCGTCCAATTGTCTTGCGGGAATAAACATATAAATACACGCAAGTAAAATTATCAAACTGACAAGTATCGATGTTACAAGACCAGAGATAATTTATACGGTTATTTTTCGCGTAATTCGGTAAACTTTTGCAATGTCTACATTAGCAGGTTTCGATTTTCCGACCAAACTATACGAAAAGAAAATATCCAGTTGCTTTGCCTATCAGGCCAAAGTGTTTCAGGCGGCAAAGTATTTTGCCAACGAGAATGGTCAAAATCATCTTCAAATGCGTTGGTACTTTAATTTTCAAAGTGAAATTGTAATTGATTCCTTGGTTCGAGTAGATGCCTCTTCGCCCTACATGGAAAAGGGAAACGACCAATTTTTAAGACAGTAAAACCGCAAAGAAAAAGTAAACGCCATCGTTAATGTCCTTATCCATTTCAATAATAAATTGTGTTACCGGATTAGTTGCAATGGGACTATCTTCGCGTGTTGAAAGAAGAGCCTCGGCTTCGTCGAAAAAAAATGAGAACCGAACGACCAGGTTGCACGCTCTTACGAGCAAACTCGAATAAGTTTTTAATGTTCTTTTCGGTACCGCCTATATAAGCCGACATTAAGCTGGCACTGTTTATTTCTACAATAGTAAATTGTAGGATTTGCGAATTTCTTCTTGACCGTGTAAATCCCAAAAGGTGGGCACTTTAATGTCCCTTGGCTCGCGTACTGTAAATGATGCCTTGTCCTCTTCTTCGTCGTCCGTTGACATATCCTTGATAGCTTTATCGATATACTCTTTGTAACTTTTGAATGAAAGATAACTCGGGGCCAATTGTTTTGCGCTATTGTTTTGAATTGCACGCGACACCAACCATCCGACCAAGGTTGGTTGGTTCCAAATTCCTTCTCCCTTGGATCTAGATTCGCGTTTGCGTAAGAAACCAGAATGCTGGCAGCTTCTCGCAATTTAAGGGCGGAATCGCCGAACAATCCTTCAGTTTCAAGCTGAACTGTTTCCTTGGACAAAGTTAAAACGTGTTCCAGTTCGATAGCCATCGAGGAATTATGGGGTGATGAATTCGACGCCATTAGCCAAACAAATCTTATTAATGTGAAGCACACAATACCGGGCGATACTTGTTCCATGTGTAATTACCCAATAGACAGTATTTTTAAAACGTCGATAGACACGCACGTGGTGTGCATTACGAATGTTATTGTACATGCACTACGAATTCAGGGGTTCCAAGAGCTGTTAGTTCTCAGGCAATGTCCAAACTTGTTTTGTGGTAAATGCATTTACGGGTCGGCGAGAAATTTGTCAACTGTGATTGTGTTTTCCGGAACGCGTTGCACACGCAATCATCGACAAATCGGACTTTGGAGTGGACTACTGTTTATATGACGAAGAAACATTCACAGAGGTAATAAAAAGAGAACACTATTGAATAATATTGCTGTCGCGACCTGAACATTAGCATTTCGGACAACCAAGAACGACCACAAGAAGGAAAGGTAAATTTTTGGGCCGCTATTCTCTCCAATAGCCAGTTCTTTTTACGCAAACGTTTAATACAAATCAATTGTAATGAGTCTAGGGAGCGATGTAGGGACGGATTTAATTGCGCCGTAAAGATATTCTTTGTCTCGTCGCCAGATCAATACCACCGCAACGTTAGGTTGACGAGCACTCGATTCGAAACTGTTTGAGAGTCGACAAAATAGCACATAATTTGAATTAGAACGAGTCCCCACAATAGAAGAATAATTAAAAGTGTAAGGGAAAGCATTTTGTCTGCTTACGGCTTAACTTTTCAGTTTTGCTGGGGTTTACTTGTGATACAGGATCAAAATAAACAACCACAATATAGCCTTTAATCATTGCATTTATTTTAAACGTAATAGGACATTTACATATAGGAAAAGTTATTAAACTACGGCTTCAAAATCTACAACAACTTGAATGTCCACATGGAATCGTACGGCACCGGGAATACAATCGTTTACACATTAAACATAGCCGGAGCCGGAGGTTGAAAACTTTCTAATTTACAGTGACACTGAGTTAGCTGAAAAGAACCAAATGGTATCAGCCAGTCAAGCCTAGGGTCATCTAGGACAGGAGGTACATCTCCATCGCCATGACAGTAGTGCTCCAACGTTAAAGAAGAGGGCATGGGTCGATTGAACTCTTCTTGAATAAATTCTGGCCCTTTTGTTTGAATCAAACGGTAACTTACTGGCACTTGAGCATTAGTAAAACTAAATAGTAACAAGTAAAAAGAAATGCTCGTGTTTTGCGCCCATCTACCATATAGAATTAGTGGCGCTATAAATTCCTCTATACGTTCCACTGATTTTTTTAACCGTGGATTGGGCCATTTCTTTTACCTTGTCACCGACGGTGAATACTATAGAATTGTCAAAGTATCCGCATCCACCAGGAAATAGAATCATACCGTGATCGGCACAAATATTTAGAGTGGGTTTACCGTCTAGACACATTCCCTTGCCAGTTTTATTAACATAATGTAAACCGGGAAAATCTATACCGAAATCGCAATCGTTTGCTGTATCTTCGATCCGGATGTCTTGTTCTTTCGCTTGTGCAATAGTCAATTGTTCGATCCAAACTCCGTTCAAACTATTATTTAGTACAAAGTTGGTATTTGGAGGGAATGTTAAGAATTTTTCATCCAAAATGTACTTTTGCGATCCGAAATAGAAAAGTACCCCTTTGTCCGGAAATCCATCGGCATTATAGTAACGAGTTCGATCGGATTCGAACGAAGCAAACGTTTCGTACGGAATAATTTTCGATATAGTTTGACTGGTACCGGTAGTATGTGAAGCGATTGCAGGATCGGGACTATCGGGAAGTATTACCACTTCGTTTTTAGGTGGTTTTTCAGTATACCGTATACTGAATACCAAACACAAATATGTGTTACCTTTTACCAAATGATACTCTGGCGCCCAGTAGTAATATAATTTACCGTCATTCATCACCGTTTTACGTTTCAAATGTGAGGCACAACTTGTGGCAATCACTTTACCGTTATGACAAAGCCGTTTGCCCAACAAGGATCCTTTGAGGTGTGACCTGTAACGTCTCCATATATTTTTTTACAAATACCTCTGAGCCTTTATAGCCGTAAAGACAACTAATGCCCGAAGAATCGACTCCTTGTGGGCAAGTAATTTTTGTCGCTTCCAATCCTTTACAAATGAAAAAGGAAGTGCTATCATGAGGTACGCGACATACATCGTCGTCTTTGTCATATTCTAGAAACGGTTTACAAACTGGATTCATGCAACGTAAACTGTTAAAGAAGGAATTCGATTTGGGACAAGTCCCGTGTACTAAAACACCCCCCTGGCATTGATAATATTTCGTAGCGTCGTTTACGTCCGACCAAATATAATTGTCCGCTTGGGTTTCGCATTCGGTCCAACTAAGACAGGAAACTAGTGCCGAATCGAATTTTTGATTTTGGCAAAGAACAAGATCGGGTTGAGATCCCCGTTCCTTACAGAACCAGAGTTTGTGTTTTATAGAAATGGCTAAAGGCACTTTGAATAATTGGTATCCGGCCTGGTTGTTCGCAATAGGGCTTTGATACAATTTGATCGTCGTTCGCTAATTCGAAATCTTTGCCGAGATTAAATTCGAGGAAACATTGCCGTTCGTGTGTAAAGGTATCGGTACGATACAATTTGGTCCCTTCAAAGTTGTATGTATAAGATTGGGCTCGCCAATGGCCGTGATCGTAAATTATACCCTCACCCGGTTCTAGATTAAAGGAATAAAGAACCGTATTCCAGTCTATCGTTTGTTTAATGAGACAAAATGGAAATACACAAACTTTACCGATATTCGTGATGGCCGGAATGGTTATTAATTGTACTTTGCCCGAAACTCCCGTCATAAATTTGTGCAGTGTTATATCGTCCAATTGTCTTGCGGGAATAAACATATAAATACACGCAAGTAAAATTATCAAACTGACAAGTATCGATGTTACAAGACCAGAGATAATTTATACGGTTATTTTTCGCGTAATTCGGTAAACTTTTGCAATGTCTACATTAGCAGGTTTCGATTTTCCGACCAAACTATACGAAAAGAAAATATCCAGTTGCTTTGCCTATCAGGCCAAAGTGTTTCAGGCGGCAAAGTATTTTGCCAACGAGAATGGTCAAAATCATCTTCAAATGCGTTGGTACTTTAATTTTCAAAGTGAAATTGTAATTGATTCCTTGGTTCGAGTAGATGCCTCTTCGCCCTACATGGAAAAGGGAAACGACCAATTTTTAAGACAGTAAAACCGCAAAGAAAAAGTAAACGCCATCGTTAATGTCCTTATCCATTTCAATAATAAATTGTGTTACCGGATTAGTTGCAATGGGACTATCTTCGCGTGTTGAAAGAAGAGCCTCGGCTTCGTCGAAAAAAAATGAGAACCGAACGACCCGGTTGCACGCTCTTACGAGCAAACTAGAATAAGTTTTTAATGTTCTTTTCGGTACCGCCTATATAAGCCGACATTAAGCTGGCACTGTTTATTTCTACAATAGTAAATTGTCGGATTTGGCTATAGACGCGGCCATAAATGTTTTTCCCGTTCCCAGCGGCCCAAACATCATTAGATTAAATTTATTAGTTGGAAGCGAACAAACTTGCGATTAGATCGCGAATTTCTTCTTGACCGTGTAAATCCCAAAAGGTGGGCACTTTAATGTCCCTTGGCTCGCGTACTGTAAATGATGCCTTGTCCTCTTCTTTGTCGTCCGTTGACATATCCTTGATAGCTTTATCGATATACTCTTTGTAACTTTTGAATGAAAGATAACTCGGGGCCAATTGTTTTGCGCTATTGTTTTGAATTGCACGCGACACCAACCATCCGACCAAGGTTGGTTGGTTCCAAATTCCTTCTCCCTTGGATCTAGATTCGCGTTTGCGTAAGAAACCAGAATGCTGGCAGCTTCTCGCAATTTAAGGGCGGAATCGCCGAACAATCCTTCAGTTTCAAGCTGAACTGTTTCCTTGGACAAAGTTAAAACGTGTTCCAGTTCGATAGCCATCGAGGAATTATAAGGTGATGAATTCGACGCCATTAGCCAAACAAATCTTATTAATGTGAAGCACACAATACCGGGCGATACTTGTTCCATGTGTAATTACCCAATAGACAGTATTTTTAAAACGTCGAAACATTCACAGAGGTAATAAAAAGAGAACACTATTGAATAATATTGCTGTCGCGACCTGAACATTAGCATTTCAGACAACCAAGAACGATCACAAGAAGGAAAGGTAAATTTTTGGGCCGCTATTCTCTCCAATAGCCAGTTCTTTTTACGCAAACGTTTAATACAAATCAATTGTAATGAGTCTAGGGAGCGATGTAGGGACGGATTTAATTGCGCCGTATAGATATTCTTTGTCTCGTCGCCAGATCAATACCACCGCAACGTTAGGTTGACGAGCACTCGATTCGAAACAGTTTGAGAGTCGACAAAATAGCACATAATTTGAATTAGAACGAGTCCCCACAATAGAAGAATAATTAAAAGTGTAAGGGAAAGCATTTTGTCTGCTTACGGCTTAACTTTTCAGTTTTGCTGGGGTTTACTTGTGATACAGGATCAAAATAAACAACCACAATATAGCCTTTAATCATTGCATTTATTTTAAACGTAATAGGACATTTACATATAGGAAAAGTTCTTAAACTACGGCTACAAAATCTACAACAACTTGAATGTCCACATGGAATCGTACGGCACCGGGAATACAATCGTTTACACATTAAACATAGCCGGAGCCGGAGGTTGAAAACTTTCTAATTTACAGTGACACTGAGTTAGCTGAAAAGAACCAAATGGTATCAGCCAGTCAAGCCTAGGGTCATCTAGGACAGGAGGTACATCTCCATCGCCATGACAGTAGTGCTCCAACGTTAAAGAAGAGGGCATGGGTCGATTGAACTGTTCTTGCATAAATTCTGGCCCTTTTGTTTGAATCAAACGGTAACTTACTGGCACTTGAGCATTAGTAAAACTAAATAGTAACAAGTAAAAAGAAATGCTCGTGTTTTGCGCCCATCTACCATATAGAATTAGTGGCGCTATAAATTCCTCTATACGTTCCACTGATTTTTTTAACCGTGGATTGGGCCATTTCTTTTACCTTGTCACCGACGGTGAATACTATAGAATTGTCAAAGTATCCGCATCCGCCAGGAAATAGAATCATACCGTGATCGGCACAAATATTTAGAGTGGGTTTACCGTCTAGACACATTCCCTTGCCAGTTTTATTAACATAATGTTAACCGGGAAAATCTATACCGAAATCGCAATCGTTTGCTGTATCTTGGATCCGGATGTCTTGTTCTTTCGCTTGTGCAATAGTCAATTGTTCGATCCAAACTCCGTTCAAACTATTATTTAGTACAAAGTTGGTATTTGGAGGGAATGTTAAGAATTTTTCATCCAAAATGTACTTTTGCGATCCGAAATAGAAAAGTACCCCTTTGTCCGGAAATCCATCGGCATTATAGTAACGAGTTCGATCGGATTCGAACGAAGCAAACGTTTCGTACGGAATAATTTTCGATATAGTTTGACTGGTACCGGTAGTATGTGAAGCGATTGCAGGATCGGGACTATCGGGAAGTATTACCACTTCGTTTTTAGGTGGTTTTTCAGTATACCGTATACTGAATACCAAACACAAATATGTGTTACCTTTTACCAAATGATATTCTGGCGCCCAGTAGTAATATAATTTACCGTCATTCATCACCGTTTTACGTTTCAAATGTGAGGCACAACTTGTGGCAATCACTTTACCGTTATGACAAGCCGTTTGCCCAACAAGGATCCTTTGAGGTGTGACCTGTAACGTTTCCATATATTTTTTTACAAATACCTCTGAGCCTTTATAGCCGTAAAGACAACTAATGCCCGAAGAATCGACTCCTTGTGTGTAATTTTTGTCGCTTCCAATCCTTTACAAATGAAAAAGGAAGTGCTATCATGAGGTACGCGACATACATCGTCGTCTTTGTCATATTCTAGAAACGGTTTACAAACTGGATTCATGCAACGTAAACCGTTAAAGAAGGAATTCGATTTGGGACAAGTCCCGTGTACTAAAACACCCCCCTGGCATTGATAATATTTCGTAGCGTCGTTTACGTCCGACCAAATATAATTGTCCGCTTGGGTTTCGCATTCGGTCCAACTACGACAGGAAACTAGTGCCGAATCGAATTTTTGATTTTGGCAAAGAACAAGATCGGGTTGAGATCCCCGTTCCTTACAGAACCAGAGTTTGTGTTTTATAGAAATGGCTAAAGGCACTTTGAATAATTGGTATCCGGCCTGGTTGTTCGCAATAGGGCTTTGATACAATTTGATCGTCGTTCGCTAATTCGAAATCTTTGCCGAGATTAAATTCGAGGAAACATTGCCGTTCGTGTGTAAAGGTATCGGTACGATACAATTTGGTCCCTTCAAAGTTGTATGTATAAGATTGGGCTCGCCAATGGCCGTGATCGTAAATTATACCGTCACCCGGTTCTAGATTAAAGGAATAAAGAACCGTATTCCAGTCTATCGTTTGTTTAATGAGACAAAATGGAAATACACAAACTTTACCGATATTCGTGATGGCCGGAATGGTCATTAATTGTACTTTGCCCGAAACTCCCGTCATAAATTTGTGCAGTGTTATATCGTCCAATTGTCTTGCGGGAATAAACATATAAATACACGCAAGTAAAATTATCAAACTGACAAGTATCGATGTTACAAGACCAGAGATAATTTATACGGTTATTTTTCGCGTAATTCGGTAAACTTTTGCAATGTCTACATTAGCAGGTTTCGATTTTCCGACCAAACTATACGAAAAGAAAATATCCAGTTGCTTTGCCTATCAGGCCAAAGTGTTTCAGGCGGCAAAGTATTTTGCCAACGATAATGGTCAAAATCATCTTCAAATGCGTTGGTACTTTAATTTTCAAAGTGAAATTGTAATTGATTCCTTGGTTCGAGTAGATGCCTCTTCGCCCTACATGGAAAAGGGAAACGACCAATCCTTCAGTTTCAAGCTGAACTGTTTACGATGGCGTTTACTTTTTCTTTGCTGTTTTACTAACCGCAAAGAAAAAGTAAACGCCATCGTTAATGTCCTTATCCATTTCAATAATAAATTGTGTTACCGGATTAGTTGCAATGGGACTATCTTCGCGTGTTGAAAGAAGAGCCTCGGCTTCGTCGAAAAAAAATGAGAACCGAACGACCCGGTTGCACGCTCTTACGAGCAAACTCGAATAAGTTTTTAATGTTCTTTTCGGTACCGCCTATATAAGCCGACATTAAGCTGGCACTGTTTATTTCTACAATAGTAAATTGTAGGATTTGGCTATAGACGCGGCCACAAATGTTTTTCCCGTTCCCAGCGGCCCAAACATCATTAGATTAAATTTATTAGTTGGAAGCGAACAAACTTGCGATTAGATCGCGAATTTCTTCTTGACCGTGTAAATCCCAAAAGGTGGGCACTTTAATGTCCCTTGGCTCGCGTACTGTAAATGATGCCTTGTCCTCTTCTTCGTCGTCCGTTGACATATCCTTGATAGCTTTATCGATATACACTTTGTAACTTTTGAATGAAAGATAACTCGGGGCCAATTGTTTTGCGCTATTGTTTTGAATTGCACGCGACACCAACCATCCGACCAAGGTTGGTTGGTTCCAAATTCCTTCTCCCTTGGATCTAGATTCGCGTTTGCGTAAGAAACCAGAATGCTGGCAGCTTCTCGCTATTTAAGGGCGGAATCGCCGAACAATCCTTCAGTTTCAAGCTGAACTGTTTCCTTGGACAAAGTTAAAACGTGTTCCAGTTCGATAGCCATCGAGGAATTATGGGGTGATGAATTCGACGCCATTAGCCAAACAAATCTTATTAATGTGAAGCACACAATACCGGGCGATACTTGTTCCATGTGTAATTACCCAATAGACAGTATTTTTAAAACGTCGATAGACACGCACGTGGTGTGCATTACGAATGTTATTGTACATGCACTACGAATTCAGGGTTTCCAAGAGCTGTTAGTTCTCAGGCAATGTCCAAACATATTTTGTGGTAAATGCATTTACGGGTCGGCGAGAAATTTGTCAACTGTGATTGTGTTTTCCGGAACGCGTTGCACACGCAATCATCGACAAATCGGACTTTGGAGTGGACTACTGTTTATATGACGAAGAAACATTCACAGAGGTAATAAAAAGAGAACACTATTGGATAATATTGCTGTCGCGACCTGAACATTAGCATTTCGGACAACCAAGAACGACCACAAGAAGGAAAGGTAAATTTTTGGGCCGTTATTCTCTCCAATAGCCAGTTCTTTATACGCAAACGTTTAATACAAATCAATTGTAATGAGTCTAGGGAGCGATGTAGGGACGGATTTAATTGCGCCGTAAAGATATTCTTTGTCTCGTCGCCAGATCAATACCACCGCAACGTTAGGTTGACGAGCACTCGATTCGAAACAGTTTGAGAGTCGACAAAATAGCACATAATTTGAATTAGAACGAGTCCCCACAATAGAAGAATAATTAAAAGTGTAAGGGAAAGCATTTTGTCTGCTTACGGCTTAACTTTTCAGTTTTGCTGGGGTTTACTTGTGATACAGGATCAAAATAAACAACCACAATATAGCCTTTAATCATTGCATTTATTTTAAACGTAATAGGACATTTACATATAGGAAAAGTTCTTAAACTACGGCTACAAAATCTACAACAACTTGAATGTCCACATGGAATCGTACGGCACCGGGAATACAATCGGAGGTTGAAAACTTTCTAATTTACAGTGACACTGAGTTAGCTGAAAAGAACCAAATGGTATCAGCCAGTCAAGCCTAGGGTCATCTAGGACAGGAGGTACATCTCCATCGCCATGACAGTAGTGCTCCAACGTTAAAGAAGAGGGCATGGGTCGATTGAACTCTTCTTGAATAAATTCTGGCCCTTTTGTTTGAATCAAACGGTAACTTACTGGCACTTGAGCATTAGTAAAACTAAATAGAAACAAGTAAAAAGAAATGCTCGTGTTTTGCGCCCATCTACCATATAGAATTAGTGGCGCTATAAATTCCTCTATACGTTCGACTGATTTTTTTAACCGTGGATTGGGCCATTTCTTTTACCTTGTCACCGACGGTGAATACTATAGAATTGTCAAAGTATCCGCATCCGCCAGGAAATAGAATCATACCGTGATCGGCACAAATATTTAGAGTGGGTTTACCGTCTAGACACATTCCCTTGCCAGTTTTATTAACATAATGTAAACCGGGAAAATCTATACCGAAATCGCAATCGTTTGCTGTATCTTCGATCCGGATGTCTTGTTCTTTCGCTTGTGCAATAGTCAATTGTTCGATCCAAACTCCGTTCAAACTATTATTTAGTACAAAGTTGGTATTTGGAGGGAATGTTAAGAATTTTTCATCCAAAATGTACTTTTGCGATCCGAAATAGAAAAGTACCCCTTTGTCCGGAAATCCATCGGCATTATAGTAACGAGTTCGATCGGATTCGAACGAAGCAAACGTTTCGTACGGAATAATTTTCGATATAGTTTGACTGGTACCGGTAGTATGTGAAGCGATTGCAGGATCGGGACTATCGGGAAGTATTACCACTTCGTTTTTAGGTGGTTTTTCAGTATACCGTATACTGAATACCAAACACAAATATGTGTTACCTTTTACCAAATGATACTCTGGCGCCCAGTAGTATTCATCACCGTTTTACGTTTCAAATGTGAGGCACAACTTGTGGCAATCACTTTACCGTTATGACAAGCCGTTTGCCCAACAAGGATCCTTTGAGGTGTGACCTGTAACGTTTCCATATATTTTTTTACAAATACCTCTGAGCCTTTATAGCCGTAAAGACAACTAATGCCCGAAGAATCGACTCCTTGTGGGCAAGTAATTTTTGTCGCTTCCAATCCTTTACAAATGAAAAAGGAAGTGCTATCATGAGGTACGCGACATACATCGTCGTCTTTGTCATATTCTAGAAACGGTTTACAAACTGGATTCATGCAACGTAAACCGTTAAAGAAGGAATTCGATTTGGGACAAGTCCCGTGTACTAAAACACCCCCCTGGCATTGATAATATTTCGTAGCGTCGTTTACGTCCGACCAAATATAATTGTCCGCTTGGGTTTCGCATTCGGTCCAACTACGACAGGAAACTAGTGCCGAATCGAATTTTTGATTTTGGCAAAGAACAAGATCGGGTTGAGATCCCCGTTCCTTACAGAACCAGAGTTTGTGTTTTATAGAAATGGCTAAAGGCACTTTGAATAATTGGTATCCGGCCTGGTTGTTCGCAATAGGGCTTTGATACAATTTGATCGTCGTTCGCTAATTCGAAATCTTTGCCGAGATTAAATTCGAGGAAACATTGCCGTTCGTGTGTAAAGGTATCGGTACGATACAATTTGGTCCCTTCAAAGTTGTATGTATAAGATTGGGCTCGCCAATGGCCGTTATCGTAAATTATACCGTCACCCGGTTCTAGATTAAAGGAATAAAGAACCGTATTCCAGTCTATCGTTTGTTTAATGAGACAAAATGGAAATACACAAACTTTACCGATATTCGTGATGGCCGGAATGGTCATTAATTGTACTTTGCCCGAAACTCCCGTCATAAATTTGTGCAGTGTTATATCGTCCAATTGTCTTGCGGGAATAAACATATAAATACACGCAAGTAAAATTATCAAACTGACAAGTATCGATGTTACAAGACCAGAGATAATTTATACGGTTATTTTTCGCGTAATTCGGTAAACTTTTGCAATGTCTACATTAGCAGGTTTCGATTTTCCGACCAAACTATACGAAAAGAAAATATCCAGTTGCTTTGGCTATCAGGCCAAAGTGTTTCAGGCGGCAAAGTATTTTGCCAACGAGAATGGTCAAAATCATCTTCAAATGCGTTGGTACTTTAATTTTCAAAGTGAAATTGTAATTGATTCCTTGGTTCGAGTAGATGCCTCTTCGCCCTACATGGAAAAGGGAAACGACCAATTTTTAAGACAGTAAAACCGCAAAGAAAAAGTAAACGCCATCGTTAATGTCCTTATCCATTTCAATAATAAATTGTGTTACCGGATTATTTGCAATGGGACTATCTTCGCGTATTGAAAGAAGAGCCTCGGCTTCGTCGAAAAAAAATGAGAACCGAACGACCCGGTTGCACGCTCTTACGAGCAAACTCGAATAAGTTTTTAATGTTCTTTTCGGTACCGCCTATATAAGCCGACATTAAGCTGGCACTGTTTATTTCTACAATAGTAAATTGTAGGATTTGGCTATAGACGCGGCCATAAATGTTTTTCCCGTTCCCAGCGGCCCAAACATCATTAGATTAAATTTATTAGTTGGAAGCGAACAAACTTGCGATTAGATCGCGAATTTCTTCTTGACCGTGTAAATCCCAAAAGGTGGGCACTTTAATGTCCCTTGGCTCGCGTACTGTAAATGATGCCTTGTCCTCTTCTTCGTCGTCCGTTGACATATCCTTTATAGCTTTATCGATATACTCTTTGTAACTTTTGAATGAAAGATAACTCGGGGCCAATTGTTTTGCGCTATTGTTTTGAATTGCACGCGACACCAACCATCCGACCAAGGTTGGTTGGTTCCAAATTCCTTCTCCCTTGGATCTAGATTCGCGTTTGCGTAAGAAACCAGAATGCTGGCAGCTTCTCGCAATTTAAGGGCGGAATCGCCGAACAATCCTTCAGTTTCAAGCTGAACTGTTTCCTTGGACAAAGTTAAAACGTGTTCCAGTTCGATAGCCATCGAGGAATTATGGGGTGATGAATTCGACGCCATTAGCCAAACAAATCTTATTAATGTGAAGCACACAATACCGGGCGATACTTGTTCCATGTGTAATTACCCAATAGACAGTATTTTTAAATCGTCGATAGACACGCACGTGGTGTGCATTACGAATGTTATTGTAGATGCACCACGAATTCAGGGGTTCCAAGAGCTGTTAGTTCTCAGGCAATGTCCAAACATGTTTTGTGGTAAATGCATTTACGGGTCGGCGAGAAATTTGTCAACTGTGATTGTGTTTTCCGGAACGCGTTGCACACGCAATCATCGACAAATCGGACTTTGGAGTGGACTACTGTTTATATGACGAAGAAACATTCACAGAGGTAATAAAAAGAGAACACTATTGAATAATATTGCTGTCGCGACCTGAACATTAGCATTTCGGACAACCAAGAACGACCACAAGAAGGAAAGGTAAATTTTTGGGCCGCTATTCTCTCCAATAGCCAGTTCTTTTTACGCAAACGTTTAATACAAATCAATTGTAATGAGTCTAGGGAGCGATGTAGGGACGGATTTAATTGCGCCGTAAAGATATTCTTTGTCTCGTCGCCAGATCAATACCACCGCAACGTTAGGTTGACGAGCACTCGATTCGAAACTGTTTGAGAGTCGACAAAATAGCACATAATTTGAATTAGAACGAGTCCCCACAATAGAAGAATAATTAAAAGTGTAAGGGAAAGCATTTTGTCTTCTTACGGCTTAACTTTTCAGTTTTGCTGGGGTTTACTTGTGATACAGGATCAAAATAAACAACCACAATATAGCCTTTAATCATTGCATTTATTTTAAACGTAATAGGACATTTACATATAGGAAAAGTTATTAAACTACGGCTACAAAATCTACAACAACTTGAATGTCCACATGGAATCGTACGGCACCGGGAATACAATCGTTTACACATTAAACATAGCCGGAGCCGGAGGTTGAAAACTTTCTAATTTACAGTGACACTGAGTTAGCTGAAAAGAACCAAATGGTATCAGCCAGTCAAGCCTAGGGTCATCTAGGACAGGAGGTACATCTCCATCGCCATGATAGTAGTGCTCCAACGTTAAAGAAGAGGGCATGGGTCGATTGAACTCTTCTTGAATAAATTCTGGCCCTTTTGTTTGAATCAAACGGTAACTTACTGGCACTTGAGCATTAGTAAAACTAAATAGTAACAAGTAAAAAGAAATGCTCGTGTTTTGCGCCCATCTACCATATAGAATTAGTGGCGCTATAAATTCCTCTATACGTTCCACTGATTTTTTTAACCGTGGATTGGGCCATTTCTTTTACCTTGTCACCGACGGTGAATACTATAGAATTGTCAAAGTATCCGCATCCGCCAGGAAATAGAATCATACCGTGATCGGCACAAATATTTAGAGTGGGTTTACCGTCTAGACATATTCCCTTGCCAGTTTTATTAACATAATGTAAACCGGGAAAATCTATACCGAAATCGCAATCGTTTGCTGTATCTTCGATCCGGATGTCTTGTTCTTTCGCTTGTGCAATAGTCAATTGTTCGATCCAAACTCCGTTCAAACTATTATTTAGTACAAAGTTGGTATTTGGAGGGAATGTTAAGAATTTTTCATCCAAAATGTACTTTTGCGATCCGAAATAGAAAAGTACCCCTTTGTCCGGAAATCCATCGGCATTATAGTAACGAGTTCGATCGGATTCGAACGAAGCAAACGTTTCGTACGGAATAATTTTCGATATAGTTTGACTGGCACCGGTAGTATGTGAAGCGATTGCAGGATCGGGACTATCGGGAAGTATTACCACTTCGTTTTTAGGTGGTTTTTCAGTATACCGTATACTGAATACCAAACACAAATATGTGTTACCTTTTACCAAATGATACTCTGGCGCCCAGTAGTAATATAATTTACCGTCATTCATCACCGTTTTACGTTTCAAATGTGGGGCACAACTTGTGGCAATCACTTTACCGTTACGACAAGCCGTTTGCCCAACAAGGATCCTTTGAGGTGTGACCTGTAACGTTTCCATATATTTTTTTACAAATACCTCTGAGCCTTTATAGCCGTAAAGACAACTAATGCCCGAAGAATCGACTCCTTGTGGGCATGTAATTTTTGTCGCTTCCAATCCTTTACAAATGAAAAAGGAAGTGCTATCATGAGGTACGCGACATACATCGTCGTCTTTGTCAAATTCTAGAAACGGTTTACAAACTGGATTCATGCAACGTAAACCGTTAAAGAAGGAATTCGATTTGGGACAAGTCCCGTGTACTAAAACACCCCCCTGGCATTGATAATATTTCGTAGCGTCGTTTACGTCCGACCAAATATAATTGTCCGCTTGGGTTTCGCATTCGGTCCAACTACGACAGGAAACTAGTGCCGAATCGAATTTTTGATTTTGGCAAAGAACAAGATCGGGTTGAGATCCCCGTTCCTTACAGAACCAGAGTTTGTGTTTTATAGAAATGGCTAAAGGCACTTTGAATAATTGGTATCCGGCCTGGTTGTTCGCAATAGGGCTTTGATACAATTTGATCGTCGTTCGCTAATTCGAAATCTTTGCCGAGATTAAATTCGAGGAAACATTGCCGTTCGTGTGTAAATGTATCGGTACGATACAATTTGGTCCCTTCAAGGTTGTATGTATAAGATTGGGCTCGCCAATGGCCGTGATCGTAAATTATACCGTCACCCGGTTCTAGATTAAAGGAATAAAGAACCGTATTCCAGTCTATCGTTTGTTTAATGAGACAAAATGGAAATACACAAACTTTACCGATATTCGTGATGGCCGGAATGGTCATTAATTGTACTTTGCCCGAAACTCCCGTCATAAATTTGTGCAGTGTTATATCGTCCAATTGTCTTGCGGGAATAAACATATAAATACACGCAAGTAAAATTATCAAACTGACAAGTATCGATGTTACAAGACCAGAGTTAATTTATACGGTTATTTTTCGCGTAATTCGGTAAACTTTTGCAATGTCTACATTAGCAGGTTTCGATTTTCCGACCAAACTATACGAAAAGAAAATATCCAGTTGCTTTGGCTATCAGGCCAAAGTGTTTCAGGCGGCAAAGTATTTTGCCAACGAGAATGGTCAAAATCATCTTCAAATGCGTTGGTACTTTAATTTTCAAAGTGAAATTGTAATTGATTCCTTGGTTCGAGTAGATGCCTCTTCGCCCTACATGGAAAAGGGAAACGACCAATTTTTAAGACAGTAAAACCGCAAAGAAAAAGTAAACGCCATCGTTAATGTCCTTATCCATTTCAATAATAAATTGTGTTACCGGATTATTTGCAATGGGACTATCTTCGCGTGTTGAAAGAAGAGCCTCGGCTTCGTCGAAAAAAAATGAGAACCGAACGACCCGGTTGCACGCTCTTACGAGCAAACTCGAATAAGTTTTTAATGTTCTTTTCGGTACCGCCTATATAAGCCGACATTAAGCTGGCACTGTTTATTTCTACAATAGTAAATTGTAGGATTTGGCTATAGACGCGGCCATAAATGTTTTTCCCGTTCCCAGCGGCCCAAACATCATTAGATTAAATTTATTAGTTGGAAGCGAACAAACTTGCGATTAGATCGCGAATTTCTTCTTGACCGTGTAAATCCCAAAAGGTGGGCACTTTAATGTCCCTTGGCTCGCGTACTGTAAATGATGCCTTGTCCTCTTCTTCGTCGTCCGTTGACATATCCTTGATAGCTTTATCGATATACTCTTTGTAACTTTTGAATGAAAGATAACTCGGGGCCAATTGTTTTGCGCTATTGTTTTGAATTGCACGCGACACCAACCATCCGACCAAGGTTGGTTGGTTCCAAATTCCTTCTCCCTTGGATCTAGATTCGCGTTTGCGTAAGAAACCAGAATGCTGGCAGCTTCTCGCAATTTAAGGGCGGAATCGCCGAACAATCCTTCAGTTTCAAGCTGAACTGTTTCCTTGGACAAAGTTAAAACGTGTTCCAGTTCGATAGCCATCGAGGAATTATGGGGTGATGAATTCGACGCCATTAGCCAAACAAATCTTATTAATGTGAAGCACACAATACCGGGCGATACTTGTTCCATGTGTAATTACCCAATAGACAGTATTTTTAAAACGTCGATAGACACGCACGTGGTGTGCATTACGAATGTTATTGTACATGCACTACGAATTCAGGGGTTCCAAGAGCTGTTAGTTCTCAGGCAATGTCCAAACATGTTTTGTGGTAAATGCATTTACGGGTCGGCGAGAAATTTGTCAACTGTGATTGTGTTTTCCGGAACGCGTTGCACACGCAATCATCGACAAATCGGACTTTGGAGTGGACTACTGTTTATATGACGAAGAAACATTCACAGAGGTAATAAAAAGAGAACACTATTGAATAATATTGCTGTCGCGACCTGAACATTAGCATTTCGGACAACCAAGAACGACCACAAGAAGGAAAGGTAAATTTTTGGGCCGCTATTCTCTCCAATAGCCAGTTCTTTTTACGCAAACGTTTAATACAAATCAATTGTAATGAGTCTAGGGAGCGATGTAGGGACGGATTTAATTGCGCCGTAAAGATATTCTTTGTCTCGTCTCCAGATCAATACCACCGCAACGTTAGGTTGACGAGCACTCGATTCGAAACAGTTTGAGAGTCGACAAAATAGCACATAATTTGAATTAGAACGAGTCCCCACAATAGAAGAATAATTAAAAGTGTAAGGGAAAGCATTTTGTCTGCTTATGGCTTAACTTTTCAGTTTTGCTGGGGTTTACTTGTGATACAGGATCAAAATAAACAACCACAATATAGCCTTTAATCATTGCATTTATTTTAAACGTAATAGGACATTTACATATAGGAAAAGTTCTTAAACTACGGCTACAAAATCTACAACAACTTGAATGTCCACATGGAATCGTACGGCACCGGGAATACAATCGTTTACACATTAAACATAGCCGGAGCCGGAGGTTGAAAACTTTCTAACTTACAGTGACACTGAGTTAGCTGAAAAGAACCAAATGGTATCAGCCAGTCAAGCCTAGGGTCATCTAGGACAGGAGGTACATCTCCATCGCCATGACAGTAGTGCTCCAACGTTAAAGAAGAGGGCATGGGTCGATTGAACTGTTCTTGAATAAATTCTGGCCCTTTTGTTTGAATCAAACGGTAACTTACTGGCACTTGAGCATTAGTAAAACTAAATAGTAACAAGTAAATAGAAATGCTCGTGTTTTGCGCCCATCTACCATATAGAATTAGTGGCGCTATAAATTCCTCTATACGTTCCACTGATTTTTTTAACCGTGGATTGGGCCATTTCTTTTACCTTGTCACCGACGGTGAATACTATAGAATTGTCAAAGTATCCGCATCCGCCAGGAAATAGAATCATACCGTGATCGGCACAAATATTTAGAGTGGGTTTACCGTCTAGACACATTCCCTTGCCAGTTTTATTAACATAATGTAAACCGGGAAAATCTATACCGAAATCGCAATCGTTTGCTGTATCTTCGATCCGGATGTCTTGTTCTTTCGCTTGTGCAATAGTCAATTGTTCGATCCAAACTCCGTTCAAACTATTATTTAGTACAAAGTTGGTATTTGGAGGGAATGTTAAGAATTTTTCATCCAAAATGTACTTTTGCGATCCGAAATAGAAAAGTACCCCTTTGTCCGGAAATCCATCGGCATTATAGTAACGAGTTCGATCGGATTCGAACGAAGCAAACGTTTCGTACGGAATAATTTTCGATATAGTTTGACTGGTACCGGTAGTATGTGAAGCGATTGCAGGATCGGGACTATCGGGAAGTATTACCACTTCGTTTTTAGGTGGTTTTTCAGTATACCGTATACTGAATACCAAACACAAATATGTGTTACCTTTTACCAAATGATACTCTGGCGCCCAGTAGTAATATAATTTACCGCGATTCATCACCGTTTTACGTTTCAAATGTGAGGCACAACTTGTGGCAATCACTTTACCGTTATGACAAGCCGTTTGCCCAACAAGGATCCTTTGAGGTGTGACCTGTAACGTTTCCATATATTTTTTTACAAATACCTCTGAGCCTTTATAGCCGTAAAGACAACTAATGCCCGAAGAATCGACTCCTTGTGGGCATGTAATTTTTGTCGCTTCCAATCCTTTACAAATGAAAAAGGAAGTGCTATCATGAGGTACGCGACATACATCGTCGTCTTTGTCATATTCTAGAAACGGTTTACAAACTGGATTCATGCAACGTAAACCGTTAAAGAAGGAATTCGATTTGGGACAAGTCCCGTGTACTAAAACACCCCCCTGGCATTGATAATATTTCGTAGCGTCGTTTACGTCCGACCAAATATAATTGTCCGCTTGGGTTTCGCATTCGGTCCAACTACGACAGGAAACTAGTGCCGAATCGAATTTTTGATTTTGGCAAAGAACAAGATCGGGTTGAGATCCCCGTTCCTTACAGAACCAGAGTTTGTGTTTTATAGAAATGGCTAAAGGCACTTTGAATAATTGGTATCCGGCCAGGTTGTTCGCAATAGGGCTTTGATACAATTTCATCGTCGTTCGCTAATTCGAAATCTTTGCCGAGATTAAATTCGAGGAAACATTGCCGTTCGTGTGTAAAGGTATCGGTACGATACAATTTGGTCCCTTCAAAGTTGTATGTATAAGATTGGGCTCGCCAATGGCCGTGATCGTAAATTATACCGTCACCCGGTTCTAGATTAAAGGAATAAAGAACCGTATTCCAGTCTATCGTTTGTTTAATGAGACAAAATGGAAATACACAAACTTTACCGATATTCGTGATGGCCGGAATGGTCATTAATTGTACTTTGCCCGAAACTCCCGTCATAAATTTGTGCAGTGTTATATCGTCCAATTGTCTTGCGGGAATAAACATATAAATACACGCAAGTAAAATTATCAAACTGACAAGTATCGATGTTACAAGACCAGAGATAATTTATACGGTTATTTTTCGCGTAATTCGGTAAACTTTTGCAATGTCTACATTAGCAGGTTTCGATTTTCCGACCAAACTATACGAAAAGAAAATATCCAGTTGCTTTGGCTATCAGGCCAAAGTGTTTCAGGCGGCAAAGTATTTTGCCAACGAGAATGGTCAAAATCATCTTCAAATGCGTTGGTACTTTAATTTTCAAAGTGAAATTGTAATTGATTCCTTGGTTCGAGTACATGGAAAAGGGAAACGACCAATTTTTAAGACAGTAAAACCGCAAAGAAAAAGTAAACGCCATCGTTAATGTCCTTATCCATTTCAATAATAAATTGTGTTACCGGATTAGTTGCAATGGGACTATCTTCGCGTGTTGAAAGAAGAGCCTCGGCTTCGTCGAAAAAAAATGAGAACCGAACGACCCGGTTGCACGTTTTTACGAGCAAACTCGAATAAGTTTTTAATGTTCTTTTCGGTACCGCCTATATAAGCCGACATTAAGCTGGCACTGTTTATTTCTACAATAGTAAATTGTAGGATTTGGCTATAGACGCGGCCATAAATGTTTTTCCCGTTCCCAGCGGCCCAAACATCATTAGATTAAATTTATTAGTTGGAAGCGAACAAACTTGCGATTAGATCGCGAATTTCTTCTTGACCGTGTAAATCCCAAAAGGTGGGCACTTTAATGTCCCTTGGCTCGCGTACTGTAAATGATGCCTTGTCCTCTTCTTCGTTGTCCGTTGACATATCCTTGATAGCTTTATCGATATACTCTTTGTAACTTTTGAATGAAAGATAACTCGGGGCCAATTGTTTTGCGCTATTGTTTTGAATTGCACGCGACACCAACCATCCGACCAAGGTTGGTTGGTTCCAAATTCCTTCTCCCTTGGATCTAGATTCGCGTTTGCGTAAGAAACCAGAATGCTGGCAGCTTCTCGCAATTTAAGGGCGGAATCGCCGAACAATCCTTCAGTTTCAAGCTGAACTGTTTCCTTGGACAAAGTTAAAACGTGTTCCAGTTCGATAGCCATCGAGGAATTATGGGGTGATGAATTCGACGCCATTAGCCAAACAAATCTTATTAATGTGAAGCACACAATACCGGGTGATACTTGTTCCATGTGTAATTACCTAATAGACAGTATTTTTAAAACGTCGATAGACACGCACGTGGTGTGCATTACGAATGTTATTGTACATGCACTACGAATTCAGGGGTTCCAAGAGCTGTTAGTTCTCAGGCAATGTCCAAACATGTTTTGTGGTAAATGCATTTACGGGTCGGCGAGAAATTTGTCAACTGTGATTGTGTTTTCCGGAACGCG